>PVKE010023162.1:0-24901 GCA_004027555.1 Craseonycteris thonglongyai
TTTTTGTTTCTTTGTTACTTTCAGTTTTATATTCCACCTATAAGTGAGGTCATACGTTTCCTGATTCTTTTAGTCTGGCTTATTTTGCTTAATAAGATGGTTTCAAGGTCCATCCATGTTGTCACAAATGACTTTATTTCATTTTTTCTTATTGCTGAGTAGTATTCCATTGTGTAAATGCACCACAACTTTATCCAGTCATCTATCAAAGGACACTTTGGTTGTTTCCATGACGTGGCCACTGTGAACAGTACTGTGATGAACATTCAGGTCCAAAAACCTGAACACCTTAATCTGCAAAGGTAATGTCTAATTTTTTAAAACTACTTCCTTTAGCTATCAAAGAATGGGGATTCAGTTCAATTAGTGATTATTATCTCTTAGTGAGACTAGGACTCTAGAATATACCAGTGTCTTAAAACAAACAAACGAGCAAACAAACAAACAAAACCCCAACCAAACATTTAATCAGAAAAATGAAAAGGATTTAAAAGATGCAAAAAATCAGACAGAACATTTCAGGTCCATACCAAGGCATCAGTGGCTTTGGCAGTCTCTCTCAGTTTGATGCCAGAGTGGCAAGCTCTCAGGCTCTTAGCAGTACTTCTCATAGATGGAAACATAGCAGAATCTTTTGTACTAACATACTTTTAGTTTGAAAGATAAAAAATCTATTATTTTCATAATAATGTTATAGATACTTTTGGTGACTTGCCCAGATGCCTTTTATCAAATTGGTGCTCTCATCCCACAGGTGCTCCCCACAGCTCACATCTGACACTTCTCTTGAAAATTACCCTCTGCATGGAGCCTCCTTCCTGGGAAGTGCTTGGAAGGTTACACCCTCCTGACTGACAGAGGCTTTTAGCCAGTGACTGTTGATATCCGGGACAAAAGGCTGTTTTCCTCCTCCAAGTAAGAAAACTTGTGGTGCCATCATGCTCCAGAGTGACTTGTGTGATCAGACTTGCACTAAACCCACATCTTTGCAGGTTTTTTCCCTGCTCTATCTTGCTTCCCTCATTCACCTATATTTCACCCAAGAGCCATTTTCTATTAAATCACTTGCACAAAATTCCCCATCTCAGGTTCTGCCTTTAGGGAAAGTGACTTCAGTAAAATACAAATTACAGGAATTACCAGTAAAGCTCTGTAGGCCAGAGTTCAGAGATAAAGTGCACTTCACCCACCCCAGGCATAGAACTGTGGGGTGGGAGGGGGAAAAGTGGATGATACTGTTATTGAATACAGACACTCCTCACTAAACGACCAAGTTCTGTTCCTTCAACCAGATTGTTAAGTTAATTGGTCAGCCATAAGCTAGGAGCTTATAGGCATATGTCTTGTGTGTGTTGTGGCGCCATTGGGTATGTATTTTTCCATAGATATCAAATGACATCACACTTATTATAAATGATTGTGAACACTTCCTGTAGTGAATACTAACGAACTGTGGGAACAAGACAAAGACCGAGAAAGGGGATTCCCTGTGCTGGAGAACCGGTCATAAGTCTGAGCCATCATAAAACAGGTCGGTCATTAAATGAGGAGTGGCTGAATATATTATTGATATATATCTTAAATGTTACATGGGTAAATAAAATGTTAAATATTATTGCTACAGGCAGAGACCTAGCAGCTATTTCATTTCATTTATTCTTTGTTTAGTTTTATTTATTTATTTATTTAAGATTTGTTTTATTTTTTGAGAGGTTAGAAAGAGAGACAGAGAGAAGGGGGGAGGGCCCAGAGCAGTCTCCATAGTTTTTGTACATTATTAGTTGTGACATAGTTTCATTCCACAGAGGTGGATGTGGGACTATGTGGAGCAGGGACCAAACTGGGGCCAAATTCAATCCCCGGACCTCACAATTGCAAGGCAAGTGCTCAACCTGTTGAGGTATCCGGGCATCCCCTAGCTCTATTTATTTGACTTCAGAATATTTTCAAGAATTCTGGTTAGTTACAACCTTGTCAAGCAAGAAACCAGAAATATTATAAGGTCCCTGGCATACCACTTAAAACATATGGTAGTAACTTTGTAAATGAAACATGAAAGATTTTACACACTTCCAAAAGGTCTGTTTGACTCTCAGCAATTAATTTTCTTTGGTGGACTGGTCAATCCTTGTTAGTTACTACATAGAGTATATTTATGCACCATAAGTGCTTTCACATTTTAAGAAATGTCTGACATTTTCCCAATAAATAGTAATAAACTTAAAAAAGTCTCTAAATTCTTTCCTATACCATTTTCTGTCTGCTTATTTTACTTATTTTGTTCCATGTTAAATGGCTAAAATGATGCAGCAAACATACATAATTTGTAAATCTAGCAATTGTGATAGATGGCAATATACCTGGGCTTTACTTTTATTGAAAAATATTTTACTGATTGTTATGAAATACCACTAAGTGATAGCAATCTCCATTCTAGTGATTCTCTAAATATATTGCTAAATTAAAATGTCCCAATGTTCTTATCTAAAAGGGTACTTTTTAATCACCTTTTTTCATATGTATGCTCCAGTGATATTATCCTAAAGAACAAAGCTAGTGTTGAGTTATATTTTATTATATTCTCTCATAAAATGAAATCCATGTTTTATTTATATTATTATATCTAGATACCAACATTATCCAATTGATTGAAGCACACTGCCATGCCTTTTTTAAGAGCTTTGTATAAGTGGTTATACCTGTAGGAATCATATGAATAGGAGATTGTGAAGAATACATTTATAATAACATTTCTGAATAGATTCAGGATTTTTTTTTTCCCTCAGTGTATAAGACAAAGAACAGAATAGGCAAATACACATTTTTTTTAAATCTTACTTTTTGGAAACAATGTAATTGATATCAATTAATGTCACCCCAATAAATTTAACAGAAAAAAAAATCTTACTTTTAGTTCTGTACCTCAAACTGTGACATGACTAAGATGTGGCTGAAATAATCAACTGTGCTGTAAAATAATTTATGCTTGGTATTTATTATTTATTTAAAGATTTTTTTAAATTTTTTATTGTTTGAAAGAAGGTGAGAGAGGAGGGGATGGGGGAGGGGCTCAGAGCAGTCTCCATAGTCATACATTAGTTGTGACAGTTTCAGTCTGCACAGGTGGATGTGGGGCCATGTGGTGTGAAAATCAAACCGGGGGCCTTATGGGAAGCAAGAACCTTTGCTGTGGGGCTCAGAGTGTACCAGTAGTGCCACAGTTCAGCCTATGAGTTTACATGGGCCGGGGCTGGGATTTGATCCCCCGACCTTGCAGTTGTGAGGCAAGCACTCAACCTGCTGAGTTATCCCAGCATCCCCTATGCTTGGTATTTATTTTTTAAAGGTCAGTTTTATATATAAAAAGATCTGGTTTAATCCCTTCCTAAACTTATCACAAAATTCAGTGTATAAACCATATTATATTTATCCCTTGCTCATTAATGTTACTTTCACATAGTGTATAGACTCTCCAAATTACTTTGCATTACACAATCACTTGAAGTAGAATTAAGGACAAGACAGATATATAAATTATATTATAAAATGAATTTGGAAATATATAATATAAATTGTATTTGTATAGTGGTTGCACAAAATGAAGGAGATGTGTTTTATGTAGTTTAATATTTATATAGTAAATATAAATCATATGCTGTTTGGAGTTCTAGATAAATATGTTTGTTATTCTTGATTTTTACATCCATGGAGAATACATGACAAGAAATAGATGTATGGTATATACCTTTTTCATCAGTCAAGAGCATATTTTTTTTTGCAACAATTTTGATTATGACTCACCCAATGTCATGAAGCTGAGCAAACCTGGAAAATTATTATTGTGCATTTTCAAATTTGCCACTGCTAAGCATGCCTCTGGGCATTGTTATCCCTGAGTAAAGGTATCAAATAAATGCTTTGATTCTGAATGTCTAGCCCTTTTTTCCATCTTAATATCAACCATAAAAATAGTTTTATTTGATGTAGTATGCATTACCACACAGAAAAAATCCCCCTTTTTTTTCTTGGGGTAGAAGGTGTAAAGAACAGGGGCTTCAGTCCTTTGTAGGCTGTTTTGACATCTAGAGTCAATCTTTTAGAAGTTATATAGAATAAGATATAGCAATTTATTCTGAAATCCCGGAACATTTATTTAGTTTATTGGCAGTTACCTTTTACGTTTGCCATGCCTCCAAAATTCCTCCTTAGCTTGGAATTTTACCTGTACCATAAGCAAATTATGACATTTAAAAAGAAACATGAATTTGTTTCTGCTATCATTTCTGGGTCTACATGCAGATTGCTCAATCAATAAAAATATGAGATAGCTCTGTGGCATCTGCTGAGCATGATTGCTGATAATAAAACTGTGGAGAATAAGTGATTCTTTGATCCCAATGCCCAAGTATGTATATTTCCTGCTGTCAAGTGTTTACAGGATACCCATAATATGACTTTCATTTTGATCCTATGACTAGATCATTGTTCATGGGACTCTTCAATGTTATATATCTTCAGAGCACACAGAAAAAGGGGTCATTAGTTTTCTTTAGTATCTTTAAATTCTATGAGTTTAGTCCTATCACCTCAAATGAGGCAAGGAGGGATATCAGTTCTTGCATAAAGAAATATGTGAATGAATCATTAAAAAGTCATTCATGGGGACAGCAGGATAGCTCAACAGGTTCAGTGCTTGCCTTGCAACCATGAGGTTTGGGGATTGAATCCTGGCTCCGGGCCATGCAAACCCATATGTGGAACTGTGGTGCAGCTGGTAACTACTAAGATGGCATTGAAGGTTCTCACCTCCCATGTCCCCAGTTTGGTTCCTACCCGGAGCATCCCCATGTCCACCTGTGTGGAATGAAACTATGTATGTCACAACTAATGATGTACAACTACGGAGACTGCTCTGGGCCCTCCTCCTTTCTCTCTCTCATCTTTTCTCAAATAATAACTTAAATTGTAAAAATAAAAAAGTAATTCATTTGCAATCTTGGGCTGCTTTAAGAAGTTACTACATAACACAGTATCGCATCCATTAATTCAGTCTATTCTTTTTACCAACATTCAGTGGAAATTCTATTGGTAAATTACTTGCATTTTGTAATCACGAGCTATTATTTTATGAACACTTAAATACAGGCAAAGATTATAGTGACTTGTTCCATTGGCAGACTCACCACTGTAATGATACCTTAGTCCAAAAGTCTTATAATTGCTTAGCAATTCATTACGTACCATGTGCTTCTAATTATCTAGTTTCAATAGAGAATACATGCTGACTTCCAAGGACTTGTTGAAACAAATATCTAGACTATGACTAATTAAAGGGCTCTATAACACTTTCAATATTAGAATATCATTAGTCTCAACACTACAGGATATAAATTTGTCATGTGGTTCTTCCACTAAGTGACATTTTGGAGATAGAAGCATGCATCATAGTGCTTATTAAGAAAAAAGGTTTAGAGTCAGATCAATTTGGGTTTAAATCTTGTCTGCCACAGACCAGTAAAGTGACCTTCGGTAAGTTAATTAACCCCCATGGGCCTTAGCAAAATGGGAAATAATAATACTCAAATAACCCAAGTTAGTTATGAGGATCAGATAACTTTATGTATATGAAGAGCCTAATACAATAACCAGCTGATTGTAGATACTTTAATAAAAGGTTATTATGTTTATTAATTTTGTTATCATCAGATTTGTTAGACCAAAATATTTCATCTCTCAGGAGCACCGTGCCATCTTGACAGCAATGTTTATAATAATAAACCAGATCATGACTTTATTCTACTTCACCAGGAGGGCAGAGACAAGCATTACATATGGCCATTTATAACCAGTTTCCTCTTTCCAAGTACGTAAAAGTTTTCATCTGGCACCCAAAATAATGAGCTCTACAATAAGTGAATTGGGCTACTGAACTACTAAACATTGTTCTGAAAGTGATTTGGACCTCAGGACTAATTCAGCTCTGTCCATTTAACCTGAGGAGACAATAATTGATTAGAACTACGTTGGGGTCTTTAATAGGAGTTAAAATTGCAAGATCAGATTCTGTTTTAAACTCTCAAAAACAATGCCCATATATGGCTTAATTCTGAATTCTCCCTGAAGTCTCAGTTATTTTTTGGGTTTTTCCAAGGGGTTTTGTGCAATAATTTCACACTATCACAGAATTTAAATTGTAACTTCTGTCAGACTGAACAACACAGCTCACTTTTGTCCCAGTCCTACAATTCCAGCCTTTTGGGAAGACTACTTCATATTTTCCTTAACCGGCTGTATATCAGGTAATCAGTTTGGATGCTATCTAACATTGATCTTTGGCCTTTAGCTAAAATAGTGGTTTCCATTAATCAAAAGGAAGAGATTGAAAAAAAAAAATCTATTGGCTACACTAGTATAGCGCATTCAGACATCTAGGATACTTAGAATTTTGGGTAGCATTATAGAACATTCAAACATTCATGAATAGCAAGCAAAATAAGATAGAATGCTTCTGAGAATTTAATCCATGACTTGTTTATTGGATGGGAGTATGTATCAAATTGAAGTTTAATTAAGCTTTTGCATGACTAAGACTTCTTACAAAGCACCCACCTCCAACTAAGGTAGTATCTGTTGAATTTAAATATGTTTAATTTGCTTCTTGTCACTCTAATCTATAAACTAGTCAACTCAGGAAAAAACAATGTTTTTCAACATTGGAGAGAGGGGTATTGTTAAAGTTCTTCATTTTATTATTGTTTGGTATTTTGGGGTTGGTTTGGATACTGGGTTCTACTCTAAATCGTATGCAACTACTACAAGAATGGGGCACTGGGACTAAAGAAATACAATTGAATTCTCAATAGAATAATCCCCTTTCTTGTCAGTGGATTAAATTCTTGTATAAATTGTTATAGCTGATGTCATTAGCTCCTCTGAGTACTTTAAACTAAGTACCCACCATATGTTTGACATGACACTGAAAGTGGTCAATAAATTAAAAGCAGTCTTGAGAGTCTTCTGTACATTTGAAACTTTTAATTATTCTCATCAATTTTGTAATAATAGAGATTCACTTTTCAGATTGTAAAGTGTTTTAGAGAGTAATCAGGCAAAGAAAAGTGCTTTTGAGAGGAAATACTTCAATGGACAAATTATACAATTCAAGCTCTGTATCTATTGCATTTAACCAAAAGAGCAAATTATATAATTATAGATATATTTCAGTCTCACAAGAGTCATCAAAATGTTACAAATGAGAAATTAAATTAATAGTTATTGTGTTCATATTCATCATAGTTGAAGAATTACAGGCAATGATTTGAAAACCTCACATTTACTATCCCCTTCAGCTGCAAGTAACAGCAAAAAGCAATAGCATTCAGACATCTTGACTATTTAGCAATCTGTTCATCCTTAATTTAAAATTATTTATTATCCTGTGACTTCCAAAAATATAGTGAAAAGATGCATATGCTGGTTAGAAAAGACAGAAAAACATCTTTTGAATTTCAACTATCTTAAGAATGATAAGGTTATTAACTTTTCATTGAAAAAAATTATGGAGAAGATGTAAAACCAGAGGCAAAAAGGGAGATTAAGATGAATAAGACAATGATTTCAGATTTTCACAAATACCATATGTTTCTGATAATTTTGAATTTTCATACTTTTTGTCTTAATTTGTATTAATAGCTTGTCAAAGTTCAGTAAACACTTGGTCCTATTAAACCATGAATCTTTTAATTCTACTAAATCAATGACTATCCTCAACATTATTTCAAAATAGAAATGCTTATGCACAAATATTTCTAACAGGCATTCTCCCAATTACATAGGGCTGCCTCATACACATTTATATGAATAGCTGCTCCAATCAATTGACGAAAGGAGTTCCCATCTATGGCAATTGAAGATTTTTTTATAGTCCCTTACATCCTAATTTGTACAGTGTGAATAACTTCTCCTTTTGGTTCAACCTCTTCTCAATAAAGGAGAGGAAGAAGGGTATAAAGTATGACAGGAAACAAGATTGGGAAGATGTGGAGGAAAATAAGGACGGAGGCTGCTGTTTTAGGCTATAGAAATCTCCAGAGTAGAGGCATCAACTTTTTTCAGAAGCAGGTTTTATGACCAGAAATTGATGTGCGAGTTATTTACTTATTTATTTATATTGCAGTTAAAAAAAATTAATTGGAATTCTACTCAGCAATAAGAAAGGATGAAATATAGCCATTTGTGACAACATGGATGGACCTTGAGATCATCGTATTAAGTGAGCTAAGTCAGACTGAAAAAAATCAAGAACCATATGACTTCACTTATAGGTGGAATATAAAACTTGAAACTAACAAAAACCCAAAAACTCATAAACACAGTCAATAGTTTAGTGGTTACTTGAGGGTATTAAAGAGGAAAGTGTGAGAGTAGGAAGGGGGCATAAAATATATGGTGATGGAAAGAGAACTGATTTTGGGTGGTGAACACATAATGCAATACATAGACGATGTAATGTAGAATTGTACACCTGGAGCCTATGTAATATTTACCAACCAGTGAGTTATTTTTTAATGGTAGTTGAAAAAATCTGCATGAGGTTGTGACTTAAAGGTAGATGGACAGCCTGTGGAAGTTTTACTTATATCTAATTTCTGTGTTTCTAGATCATCCTCATTTAAATGTGAAGAGGTCAAAAGTAGATAGCTTCAATTACTATATCATCAAATTATAAATACTAATGGATTCAAAGCTGAGAGTATTAAATACTGATGGTAGCAGGGCATGTTATGTAGCTCAGGGTAATTTTTTTTAAATAAAAAAGTCAGGTGGTTTACAATGAGATCAGACAGGATACTTGTGAGCATAGGCAGCATGTTCAGGCAATGGTTGAGGTTAGAGTTGGGGATGGGGCCGACGAACCTTTACCCCTGGTTTGATGAACTGGGGTAGCATGAGAAGAGGGCCTGATTCCTCTGCCATGGCTAACTCTGATTTTCTCATAAAATACTTGTTTTCTGTGGTCTTTTCATCCTATAATTCAATTAATGAAATACTTTACAAACAATGACTTAAAGAGATGTCTGTCAGCAGGCCCTGGTATTGGATCCTTATTGAATTATTCTGTTAGTTTGCAAATACATTTTTCCCAACTAAGTGGTCTACAAATAAACTTTTGGAAACAATTTATAAGAAATTGCCTAAATAGCTTTCTTCATAAATATGTACAATTGTGAACAAAAGGCAAAAAACAATTTTCTTTCCAAACAGAATGCTTAAATTTATTTTTTCTTATTCTCAGGACTTACCAAGCACTGCAGTGAATTCCTTTTCCCAGTGCTGAGTAAGTTTTGAATTGGTTTCATAGTTAGTTAGCTTATTCAAGCACAGTAAAAACACCTCAGTTTTGTTTTGTTTTGTTTTGTTTTTTTGTTGCTGCTGTGGTAGAAGACAGTGGTTTTCTAATTTAAATTGTCAATAAGAAATTCACTTCTTACCTTGTCAGAAGGTTTAAATGGATTTCCTTGTCCACTAATTCCACCACTGATACTAAATCCAAGACCAGGATTCTTTTCTATTCTCACACAAAACTATATAAAAAAGATATAAAAAGTTAATTAAATACACATCAAAGCCAAATATCTTCAAATAACTACATCCCAGTAGAAAAAAATTCACATTTTACTTAAGTTCTTAGGGTAATCCTATGTTAAGTTGGTACTACACAAAAGACACTATAAACTCTGACAAAATATTTAGTGTTTTTATGCGCATCAGTTATGATTGAAACTAGCATGGAATTACCTGGACAAGCAGACATTAAAAAGGGTTTATTCTCTACTGTGTGCAGGACTAAATTTTGCTTAACAGTTTTAAAAAATTAAAAGCCTTATAATAATAAAAAGGTTGTGAATTATTTTAATTTTCCAGTTTAAGTGAACAAATATTGCAACTAATTTAAAAGTTCTGTATGAATAAATGAAAGAAATTTGCAGATATGGAAGGAGAAAAATATGGCTATATAAATAAATTGCTACTGGTACCTGGGAAAGTAGCATGATTATTCTTGGTAGATAATTCTATTGTTCAGACATAGCGGGGCTTGGGAGGCTGCGATAGTTCAACAGGTTGAGCGCTTGCCTTGCAATCATGAGGTCTGGAGACTGAATCCCAGTCCCAGCTTTGGCCCCTGCAAACCTATATGCTGGGGTGTGCCTCCCATGTGGAAGGCCCCCAGTTCGGTTCCCAACATGCGCAGCCTCACATCCACCTGTGTGGAATAAAACTATGTCGAAACTTATGATGTGCCACTATGGAGACTGCTCTAGGCCCTCTCCCTTCTCTCTGTCTCTCTCTCAAACAGTAAAATAAATCTTAAAAAAAAAAAAAGAACAGAAATAGTGGGGTTTTTAATTTGAGAAAAGGGAGAACATTTAGCTATAGCCTGAAAGAGGGTGAAACAAAGGAAGAATGAAACACTCAGTAAAAAGAGTTTGGGATTTAGCAGAAGTTCCTGGAGAGGCAATTAGGAGACTTAGAAGGAGGAGAACACTATGAAAAAGGAAGAGGTCATGAATATGGAGAAATTATTTTTGACAGGGAATAGTCAAAAAACATTTAAAACTGGAGAGCTAATATACTAGTATTCTGTGCTATTTTGCCCAAACCCCAAATTATCAATGAAAGCTTGTTAAATACAAGAGACTTGTGCTTTGTAGTACTATGAAAAAATGATGGCAATAGGAGTAGGTCCCCTGTGGGGTAAGGCCTTAATAAAGATGATAGTTATTATAAGAATTGATACAGAGAATGTAGATCAAGAATTCCATAAAAGAGGGGAAGCCAAGGTGGCTTAGTGGGTTGAGCACTTGCTTTGCAGCCCTGGGGACCAAGGATCGAATCCCGGTCCCGGCCCGTGCAGACCCATATGCTGAACTGGGGAGTGCCCCCAGTTCGGTTTTCACCAGGGTGAGACCCCGGCCCAGTCCCTGCCCTGTGCCCACCTGTGGAATGAAACTATGTGGAAAACCAATGATGTGCAACTATGGAGACTGCTCTGGGCCCTCCCCTTTCTCTCTGTCTTTCTATCCCTCTCTCTCTCTCTCTCTGTTAAAAACAATAAAAATAAATCTTCTAAAAAAAGAATTCTGTAAAAGAGAAATGAGTGCCAGAAATGACTAGAGAAACTATAACAAACATAGGAATTCTTGATCGTGAACTAGGCATATGTGTGTAAACTGTGGTGAAAATGCTGGTTTTCTAAATAAAGTGGGACAGGTTGATCCCAGATGATTGAAAGGCTTAAGACTTCAGAAGTAGCATATACTGTGGTTACGTAAAGAAAGAAAATACTTTTATAACTTTTAAGTACCAGTATAGAATAGTTACTGGAACTAGGTGAACCAAGTTTTACCAGATTAGTAGGCAAAAGATTAGTATACAGTTAAGAAAAAAAAAATCTAAAAAGATACATTGCATATATTTTGCATTTATAAAATTATATACTGGGAAAGTTCTTAAAGATGATTGGGAATGGTTGGTTTCTTAAGTAGTTTATTATTTTCCACAGCAATCTAGCTTAGCCTATTAATTTGCTTATGGACAAATGCAAATATCCAAGACACTCTCTATATTTTTATTTTCTAGGTGTCTTTAATCCCTAATTCTTAGACAGTTCAAAGCAAACTTGAGTCCTATTTCTGATTTAATCAGCATATATTGTGAATTCCTAAGAACTGGAACAATTAGACATGGCCATTTAATGGGACTATTCTTAATTCAGTGCCATATTTCATGATAGTAAATATAATCTTTAACTATTACATAGTTCACTTGCAACACAAAGGCAAAAACTACTAATGTGATTTTATGAATAGTTTCTAAATTATGGGAAACTGCAATTACAGTAAGTATTCTTCCATATATTTACTTTAAAGACATGTTTAATTATAGCTTTTTCATTTAATTGAGCTAGATTTATTAAAACTAGTTATTACAGGGTGACAGAAGTATAGTTTATAATAATTTTGTATTTCTATGGCTCACAATCTGTGGACATGAACATATAATAGCTTGATGTAGTTCGAAGGAATACTTCAATCTTATTCAATACACCAGTTTACCTTGTAGTCTTTTTTGGTTATTAAAGGTCAATTAGAAAATGGGAAGAAAGTAATTAATATAATTTAAACATTTAGTTTTTGTATTTTTCCATCTATCTGTGCATTTGTAATTAAATTATTTAAAATTTGAGTTATATATTTCTAATGTGAAAATTTTATGTTGAACAACGTAATACGTAGAAGGTACATGCATTCTGGCTTTCCCTGGCCACTATAAAACCTGAAAGGAAACATATAAAACAGATTTTATTTACAAAGTAAATTGTTGGGGACATTTTCTAGTCTTTCTCTTTCAAGGTAGTGACTGTATCTATTTTATATTATTGTCAGTCTGGAAGCCAATAAAAATCTAAGGGAAACACATTTCATATGTGCTAAGTATATGAAGAAATGCCTCAATATATTTTTTTAATAGTAGAGATAATAAAGATGACACTGAGATTTCATAAATGTAACAAACAACCATAAACTCTTATCTGAAGATAGACTAACCCTGGGCACGCTATAGTATGGCGTTGTGTTGTATAGTATAAGTTGTGTTGTGACTGCTGTGTCCCACAAAGCATGTCCAAGAGAGTATTCATCTCGCATATAAGGCATTCCACATGCCTGGTAAAACTTAAAGGAGCCATGAAATGGAAGAGGAGAGAATACCTCACAGCCAAGAAACAGTCTGAATCTAATGAGAATTAGCAAAGAGAAAATGCAATGTTCTACCAAAAGGTCTGAGCTAAAAAGCTAATAGTTTATTTAATGAGGATCAGCATTTCAATTTTCTATTAAAATAATTGATGATGAATGAAATTTCTGGCTAAAGATACAAGTAACAGCCTGACAGTTGGTGGTGCATTTGCTTCTTTCAGAGTCTGTTTTCATCATTTGACTTCACTTGATACTTCTGGTCTGTGTTCACTCTTGTTCTAATTAAATGATGGGTCTATCATAAAGAGAGGCATGACAAAATGGACTATTATGTTAGCAGTGAGGCCCTGTGAGGTCATCATCTATAATCTCTAGGACTCTCAATGCTCTAAAACCGAGTACCAAGAACAAAGAAAATGGTTGCACGCTTTACCCTCTTGAAAGTGATGAATGCAAATCACTTTGTATAATTTGCAGAGGCTGATTCTAATGTGATTCTTATGAGTTTTCGTTTAGGAACAAACTTTAGTTTGAATTTATACTCACAGGAACTGGCAGGAGACAGTTATGAAACTCCTGCCATCTTGATATGTGAGGCCACTCAACAGGTATAAACTCTTGCTTGGGGTAGACACGGACTTGTGGGTATATTTTTTCCATTGCTATATTCTTTCAGTGTGGGCTTACTCTTGACATCTATGTTTGGCTATTGTTCATTTATTATATATTTTTCTTGCTATATGGAACTTATTGTAATTAGATTAGAAATGCATTAGTTCTTTAGGTCATAAGGGATACTGAAGTTACATCTATATTTTAATAATAAAACCTTCCATTTGTTCCATAATTTTTACTTTTCAAAGCATTGGAGGTGTTTATGTGAGTTCAAGTTAATACTCTATTTGCAGAAGGCTGGTCTGTAAATCAGAATTAGAGCTGAAGCAGATGTAACTAATATCATTTAACAGAAGAGGACACTGAGGCTAGAGAAAGCAAATGTCTGAGATCATGTTGCTAAATTAATAGTAAGACTGGGGACAGAGAACTTGGGTTTGGGTCAAACAAACCTAGATTAAAATTTTAGTGTGACCAATTATACCTTTCACAAGTTACTGATTTTTTTGTACCTTGGTTTCTTCGTTTGTAAAAGGGAAATGGGATTATTATGAAGATGAGATAAAAGAGTATATATAAACAGGACAAGATATTTAATTAATAGATGGATCCTGGTACAAAATGAAAATGTGAGGTTCCTTGATTAAGGAAGTTTAATGATTTGAAAGATTTAAAAGTTGGTGACAGCAGAGCACTAAACCAAGTGTGGGGCTCTTCTGAGCACAAGATATTTTCATACTTAGTTAAGAAAGTTCTTTCCTTACACAATGATTGAATGCTTAAGTTTTCATGTCTCAGTTTAAAAGGTACCTGATCTTTTTAGAGCCATGAATCAAAACACTTACAAGGGACACTAAATACATTTTCTGACAGAATCATCATGTTTTAAATTTAATAAAAGGATGTAAACTTTAAAACTTAGCAATCCTCTCTCTCATTAGTCAAACTATACAAATTATGTGTTTTTTGAGGAATAATATAAAAAAGACCTTTAAATTTAGAGTGTTCAGTATAAATGCATGCTAATACTAAACACACTACTTAAGGATGGTGAAAATAGAGGGCATTGATTGCAGTGAATTTTTAAATGCATTGACTCTCAGAGAAAGTAAACATGTAGCTGCTGTTAAGAATAACTAAGTAAAAAAACTGAACTGAGGTTATGATATGCAGGGGGAGGGGATATGAACAATTTTTAACCTTCTAAGATGCCTTTGGTAAGGCATAGTTTAATACTTTATTAACTTCTTAGACTCCCTGGAGCATAAAAAACTCCATTACCTCATTAAAGGCACCTGTCTGATTTATTTTACCTTAAATCCAACATTTGGTTTAGATCAAGGCAAGATAGAAAAATACATTATCTTTATAAAAATCTATAATTCTGAGCATGATTAATATTAATACACAATCTCAGCTTTGAGAAGGGTATTAAGAAATTGAGGAGATGTCTAGAGCATCTTGGATCCAAGTAATAAATGACTCTTAACAGTAGAAAGGAACAAAATGAAAATTGAAGATAATCTTGTCTGATATGTTCAGAAAATAAGGTGGAGTAATTTGTGAAGTTTTGAGTAAGTAATAATAAACTGAAACCCTTATTAACCATGTTAAGGAGTTAGTGAAGTTAAAGGGCAAAGTCAACTTTCCCTAATTATCTGAAGAATAAAATAAGAGAATTTAAGTTTCTAAGAGTATTAAGATCTTGATGTCTCATTATCTAAGCTTAATATAACTTAATAGCTGAGATTCTATTTTGTGTTCTGGCTCCAAGGGAAAAAAAATAGATTCTCTAATGAAAAAGCAAATCCTGATTTTAGATCAGTCAGAAGAGCAGAACATTTTTTGCTACATGGAATTATCAGTAGTTTTTGGTGCATTTTAGAAATGTTTCCCTTCTAACTGTTCTTTATCATTTTCTTCAAAGCAAAGCTTTGTCTCTTTACTACTCAACAATCAGAAAATAAGACTTTTAGAAAACGTTCCCACAAATAGAGAGTAACATACAGTGTACTTTTAGCATTGTCAATTTCAGAGGCCTTGGTAAATTGGAGTTGGCAGAGGGTAGGAGAGGGTGTAGGATAAACCAGAGAAACTGTTTTGATCCACCAATTTTTCCTTATATAAAATAGGCATTTTACCACCAATTACTATATAGTGTTGTTGATCTTAACCACAAATGATGATAAAATCCCTACAGTGTTCCACTCCATTCAAGATGGTCACAGCACTAATGCATCCTGGAATTCACTAATGAAGGAAGATAAACCATGGCTACATGGACTTTCCTGAACATTTTCTGAAAGTTCATCAATTAAAAACTTTTCTCACCTGCTCTGGATATCCATCCATACTCCTTTGCCCTTTAGTTTGAATTAAGCACCGTCCAGGCTGAGGTCCCCGGGTGGCCTGTGAAGAGGGGATCTGAATAGGCAATGGTGACTGAAACTGCTGGATGGTCACTTTGTTAATATTTCCCTCATATGGCTGCTGTTCTCGGCTACGATGCTGAAGGCTTTGGGACCCCATCAAGGTCTGGATATGGCTGCCTACCTGTGGAGGAGATGATCTGTCAGATGAAGATCTGTGGTGTTGAAAAGATGTGATTAAAGTAGAAAACATGTACAGAAAACCTCTCTGGTAAAGTGGCATTCTTTGGGCTTTCAGCCATGGTTGGAAAAGATAATGAAAAAACAGCAAAAGTTTGCCTACAGTGGTTTGTGAAAATGTTCATATCGATTCAAGGTTGTATTAAATACATTTGTAGTCATCTATGTGGTGGTTTGCCAAAGATTATTAAAAATTTTTTTTAAATATATTTTTATTTATTTATTTATTTATTTTTGAGAGAGAGCGAGAGAGAGAGAGAGAGAGAGAGAGAGAGAGAGATACAGAGACAGAGACAGAGAGAGAAATGAACTGGGGGAGCTCCCAGTTCAGCATATGGTTCCACACAGGCCGGGGCCGGGATTCGATCCCCGGTCCCCGGCGCTGCAAAGTGAGCACTTAGCCCACTGAGCCATCCTGGCTTCCCTCCAAAGATTATTTTAACTCTGATTTTAAGGGAACAAATACAGTCTGAAAAACATGTCAAGATAAAGAAGTCACAACTAAAAATAAAGTGTGTTTCTATTTGGCATTTCATTTAGGAAAATACCAGGGAGCATGAAGATGCAATATATGAAATATCGAGGGGAAAATGAGAGAACCTGCTTCTTAATTCTGACACAAAAAAGTTGAGTTGCAAAGTTTCCTTTATGGCACAGGTACATAGTAAGATTGTTCAGATGAGTGTAATCAATATTTGTTAATATTCTGCATTTTAAAATCAAGAGCATGGTTTTGGGGATCTTTAAGTTACATTTAGAATTAATCATGTGATAAATTCCTGTACATAGCCTCTGGAGGCCCTAGATCTGGTAAAATCTTCAAGGTGAGATCTGTAGGCTGATCATTCCATGATGAGCTTTCAGAGATTCATCAGGACCCTTTATTTAAAGCAATAGTAGTCATTTCTCAATTCTTAAGGCAGTTGGTGCAGGAGAAAGGACATGCTCAGTGTGGTCTCCCATTTTTAAATGGAACGATACAACCCCCATCTACTATATTCAGTTCTATTTTCTCCTCTCCTTTCTAGCATCATTTCCTTCAGTCATTCTACTTAATACCTTTTCTATGAAACAAGCGGTTCTGCTTGTGAGCTGGTAATACAAAATATGCCTTTTAAAATTAACTATGGTTTAGCATGGGAGTCTAACATGGGAAGTGAATGCTTATATTAATATTTTTAAACATTTGTGTTAGTACTGTGCTTTACCCATTACTATGAAAGTATCTGAGGGCTTACTTCCTGAAATCATTTTCTTTCTTGTTAATCTTTCACGGTAGGTAATTTGGAATTCAAAAGTGAATTTCACCTTAGAATTTTTTTACTAGGAAAGCCTGTGATTTTTCCTGACTAATCAAAATTTTGATTACTATAAAAAGGTCAGGTTGGAGGAATAAAAAATTATTGAACAAGTATTCAAAAAGATTAATTTTAATTTTTAAAAACAGGTTTTAAAGAACAACATAAGAAACATCAGAGACACAGTAATCATAAAAAATCATTTGAAGAATATGGAAGTCATATTGCTTGATTCCAAACAAGAGAATATTGCAGTGCAGAAAATATTCAAAATTATTATCAGGCCAGAAAGGGCAAAGTAAATAACCATTTGATTATATTTTTAGTTGTCCTATTTGATTGTCTTGCTATGATAGGCAGTTTTTAATGTTTAAAAACAGTAAAGATATTTCTGTTATAAGAAACTGAAGACAAAGATGCAAAAAAAAAAAGGAGCTTCAGGCTATACTAGCACAAATGAAAACAATTAGCAATCCAACACTGTCCAACATAATTAACCAGTGGTCATAAGATTATAACATCATAAATACAACTAAGCTACCCTCATATAGGGCAAATGTGTATTTCTTTATTATACCTATTTCCTTCTCAGCCATTCTAGAAGTTGGAACACCCTTCTGGTGAAGGATTTCCTCATTGTAAATTGAATTCTCTATCTCCACGACATTCCATGTTTGTTTGTTTGGGAGGAAAGGAAAGTCTTGGTAAGCCCAGTATCACATTTTGAAGTGCTCTACTTTGAATGGACTCACGGGCATTCTGAGTTAGAGAAAATGGTTCCCTATAGTTGAAGGAGCCTGAGGTATAGGTTGACTAAGGCTGACTGGCATGGCTACTGAAAAACAAATTGACTTTATATTTATACCTGCTTCTCACCACCATTGGCATAATTTTATGGTCTTCAGTCAGTGCTGAGTCAGTGCGAAAGAGGAAGACTGGAAGTTTAATTGGAAATGATCACAGACAAATAAAGAATTTTAACCCCACCCCCCAAAAACTTGGAGGGGTCCAGAGCATAGCTATAGTTCCATGATGCATAATCTAAATGAGAAAATCAATAATGATGGTTTAACAGCCACTTCATTGAATAGAATATTCTAGGAATGATCTGTGCAAGAGTAAAAAACTAATTCTATATATTGTAGAACAGTGATAGCCTTTAGATTTCATTTTCTGGTTTATGTTTTCCTTCCCATGAGATGGTCTGAGCTCAGAATTGTGCTTTGATGAGGAACTTGAGGGCAAGCACATCTTTAATGACTGGCACAGCAATGGTCTTTGATAAACAGTAGCCACCACCTGAACACTAGGTGCCAAACAATGTGCTAATATATATATATATATTAGCACATTTAATTCTTATAACAGCATTAGAGATAATTATTATTATCCAAATTTACTGAGGAGGAAACTAAGGCTTGGGGAGGTTAAGTAACATTCCAAGTCATATTTGTCAACTGGTAATCTGGCAGGACCAGGATTTGAACTAAGGCTGTCTGACTATCAAAGGTCATATTCTTAAACACAGTTATAGTGCAACCCCTTTCCTTTCAAATAGGCTCCCTCTTCATCATAGTTGAACCATAAATTCAAAAGGAGTCACAAAAATAAACAAAAGGATCAGGTTGTTGAGTTAGAACATAGTCAATATCTGTAGCAGCTCTTTAATTTGCCAAAGGGCCACTCATACTTATAAATTAGTTCTATTATCTATTTTAAATCCTATGTCTGTGATGTAGAGCTTTATAGTTAAGCAAATAGGCTGATGCATTGTACATTTAGCGATCTTGTTATTTTTATGAAGTGATGAAGCTCATCTTCTTATGTGGCTTCACAGAACATTGAAAGAAATGGACTGTAAGTGATTCTGTTTGCATCAGCAGTAGTTATTTCAGCCTGTTTTTGGGCAACAGACTGAAATGAATGGGAAATGACAGCGACAGAAAGCAAAAAATTAACACTAAATTTTGTGTGAAGTTAAGCAAACATAAATGACAAAAGACATCTGAAGAAGCGATGATGGTGTAAAGGGACTGCAATGAAGACGCTTTCTGACTAAAACAAAAGCTTAAGAAAGGTAATAAGGATGCTCATGGTGAAGTACAAGAGACTGATAAAAATGTCGAAAATGTCAGAGACTGGATTTATTCAAGCTGAGGGTTGGCTATGAGAACACTGACTTACACTGAAGGGGAATTTGAACATGAGAGTTTCCGAAAAGCCTGTGCTACACATTTTGAATGATAAAAAGGAATAAAGAAAATTTGACATTTGTTTTGAACTTTCAAGGGAAAATTGGACAATATAACATGTATTTGAGGAGAATAGTGATGGAATATGGTATTTTTGAGTTGACCCATACTGTCAAAGTTTACAGGGAAAAACTCCAATATCTGTAGAACCTAAGGAAATATTAATGTTAACACTACAGAAAAAAATGTTGAGTTGACACCCTTCTGCAAAATTCATCCCACAGCTAATCAGGCTTATTATGTGAAAATTTCAAGTGTTTGGGAGGTTTTGATATGAAAGAAATGACTTCCTGACTACAATATTTTGGTTCATTCTATTCTCTCAGAAAAGAATGGTGCAGAGACATCATCAAGTTGGCAGTGTTAGAAGAGCTCTTGAAACTCTTCTGGAAAGAATACAACTTGAACAACTAAAATCCAACCAGAGAATCCCTAAGCAAAACACAGCCTCAGCTGAGAGACCCACTCATCACAGGAAAATACCTAAAGCCAGAGAAAGTAAGGTGAGCAAGAGAGAAGGGAAGGGGACAGTGTAACACATGGTGGAGCATGACCCAGAGATGTACCCAGAGACTACAGAGGAGAGACTGAGGTAGGAATGTGGGAGCAAGGGTCGAGGTGCAGAACCACTCTGGGCAGGTTAGAGGCTGAGAACAGATAAAGGCAAAGGCGCAGGTGACCAGAATGTGGGGCAGAAAGCAGAAACAGATACAGCTAGCTATAGAGAGATGCCTTGGCAAGAGTGCAGAGAGATCAGACATAGCATAGTGTGGGTGGCCATAGTGCAGTGCAAGAAGCCACAGCATGGCACTGGTGGCAGCCAGAGATAGGTGCAGGTGACTAGAGTGGTGGTCCAGATGCCTAAGCATGGGGTGGACAACTGGAGCACAGGACCCCATGGAGCATAAAGCCAGTGACTGCAGCAGTAATTGGGGAGCCAAAGTGCATTCCAGTGGCAGCAGTGGCCCCAAATGAGGTATGGCCCCAGCCAGAGCACTATGCAACCTTGAGCACAGAACCTGTCTACTTCCCGTTGCTCTCTCCCAAAGTTTGCCTCCCCAGCTCCACCCAGTGTCTGCATTCAGTCAGCTGCTGCTGGGAAGCCACCATTGCTCTGTGATGCTAACAGACCTGCGCCTTTCCCAACAAACCCCACACCCACCATTCCCACCGCAGCCAGCAGAGGGATCTAGAAAAACTGTGAAGCACAGGTGTAGCAGTTTCTGACTGCACTGGGATCTGAGAGGCATGGAATATTATCACCCATCATATCTTCCCAAAGAGGAGGCACACAGAGACCAAAGCTACTGAGTCAAAGAGAAGCCCATCATCTAAGAAGTTTCCCACTGTGAGAAAACTGATTAACCAATACAAAATATTGTAAGATGCTGCAGCAACACAAGCTGGGAAGTGAAAGAAAGACCTCTTTACATTTACCAGGGGAAAAATCCTTCTGCCCAGAAAGAGAAACACTCCAACCGCAATGAGTACCTTAGGGAACAAAGTTAGTCAGAAAGAAAACAAAAAATCTCCAGAAGAGGAACTTGAATATATGGAAATATATGCTCTAATTGACACAGAATTCAAGACTGCTATCCTGAAAACACTCAAAGAGATCAAAGAAAATTGGTGGAGTACTCAGAGGGAGCTAAATGATCTCAGAAAGTTAATTTGTGGAATACTTTAACAAATAAATCGAAACTATATAAAAGAGCCAAATAGAAATTTTGGAGATGACCAAACAATACAAGAAATGAAAAATGAAACAGCTAGCATAGGAAGCAGAGCCAATCAGATGGAAGAAAGAATTAGTAAAATTGAAGACAAAAATTTGGAAATGTCACAGAAGAGAGAAGAGAGAGACTTGAGAGTTAAAAGAACTGAAAGATCTCTATAATAACTATCTGACTCCATTAGAAGAGTAACATAAGAATAATAGGTACTCTGGAGGGAGCAGATTATGGAATGGGCATAGAGAATTTGCTGAGACAAAGAGTAGATGAGAACATCTCAAATATATAAAAAGAACTGGAACTTCAAATTCAAGGAAGAAACAGGACCCGTAGCTACTTGAATCATAGCAGACTCTGTCCAAGGCACATTATACTGAAAATGTCAAAGGTCAAATGCAAAGAAAGAATCCTCAAGGTAACCATGAAAAAGAATATCATAACCTATAAAAGAAGAGCCCATCTGACTATTAGATTTCTCAATAGAAACTCTACAGGACAGGAGGAAGTGGAATCAAGTATTCAAAACATTGAAGGAGAGAAATTACAAGCCAAGAATCATCTACCCAGCATAGTTTTCCTTTAGATATCAAGGAGGAATAAGAACCTTTTCAAACATATAGAAGCTGAGGGAATTCTCTAGAACAAGGCCAGCATTTCAAGAAATACCTCCCCAAAAGCAGGAGTCTGGGATCAGATGGTCACACCAACGAGTTTTACCAGGCATTCAAAGAGAAACTAACACTTATCTTCCTCAAACTTTTCCAAAAAATTGAAGAACAGGCAATACTTCCCAACTCAATCTATAAGGCCAACCTTACCCTCATACCAAAGCCTGGTAAGGACAACACACACATACACACACACACATGCACGCATGCACAAACAAAAAAACAGAAAAACAAAACAAAACAACAACAACAAAACCTATAGACCACTGTTATAGACCAATATCTCTGATGAAAACTGATGCAAAAATCCTAAACAAAATACTAGCAAATATAACAAACAGAATACAACAATGCATTAAAAAGATTATACACCACAATCAAGTGGGATTCATCCCAGGGGCAGAAGGATCGTTCAACATACACAAATCCATCAACATGATACACCATGTAAATAAAATGAAAGAAAGAAACCATATGATTACATCAATTGATGCAGAAAAAGCATTCCACAAGACACAACATCTATTTATGGATCAAAATACTTAATAAAATCAGTATATAAGGAAAGTATCTCAACACAATAAAAGCCATACAGGACAAATCCTCAGTGAATATCATACTGAATGGGAAAAAACCAAAACCTTTTCTTCTAAAATCAGGAACAAGACAGAGATGTCCCTTGTCACTACAGCTATTCAAAATAGTGCTGGAAGTTCTAGCCAGAGCCATCAGGTAGGAGAAAGAAGTAAAAGGCATCCAAATTGAGAATGAAGAAGTTAAACTGTCATTTTTTGCAGATGACATGATCCTTTATATAGAAAACCCTAAGGATTCCACCAGAAAACTATTAGAAATAATAAATACAGTATTATTTATTATTAGAATACAGTAAAGTTGCAGGATACAAAATCAATGTACAAAAATCTGCAGCATTTTTATATACAATGAAACTTCAGAAAAAGAAATGAGAAAAACAATACCTTTTGTGATCAAAACAAAAAGAATAAAATACTTAGGAATAAACTTAACAAAGAACATGAAGGACTTATACACAGAAAACTATAAGACATTTAAATGAAATTGAAGAAGATATAAAGAAATGGAAAGATATTCTATGTTCATGGAATGGAAGAATCAACATAGTAAAAATGACCATATTATCCAAAGCAATATACAGATTTAATGCAATTTCAGTCAAAATTCCACACATTCTTTCAAGAAATAGATTCTAAAAAATCATCAGATTCATGTGGAACCACAAAAGACCCTGAATCACCAAAGCAATCTGACAAAAAAAAAAAGAGAAAGAAAAAGAAGAAGAATAAAGCTGAAGGCATCAAGCTCCCCAACTTCAGTCTAAACTATAAAACATCAATAATCAAAACAGCTTGGTACTGGAAGAAAAATAGACAGGTAGTCCAATGGAACAGAATAAAAAGCCAGAAATAAACCCACAAACATATGGACGGATAAGTTTTGACAAAGGAGCAGAAGATATACAATGGAGAAAGGCAAGCCACTTCATAAATGTTGCTGAGAAAATGGATCCAAGACTTCCACACAAGACCTGAAACAATAAACTACATAGAAGAAAGCATCGGTACTAAAATTATAGACCTTGGGTTCAGAGAGGACTTTATAAACTTGGCCCCAAAGGGAAGGAAAATAAGAGCAAAAATAAATGAATGTGCCTTTATCAAACTAAAAAGCTTCTGCACAGCAAAGGAAACTATCAACAAAGAGGAAACCAACTATAAGAGAAAATATTTGCAAACAATGCCTCTGATAAGGGGCTAATAGGTATCTAAAATTTATAAAGAACTCATACAACTCAACAACAAAACCACAAACAATCCAATTATAAAATGGGCAGAAGACCTAAGTGGACACTTCTCCCATGAAGATATACAAACAGTCAACAGATATATAAAAAAAGTTCAACATCACTAGCAACTAGAGAGATGAAAATTAAATACACAATGAGATACCACCTCACAACTTTTAGAATAGCTATAATTGATAAGAAAAGGATTAACAAGTGTTGGAGAGGCTTTGCAGGAAAAGGAACCCTCATACACTGCTGGTGGGAATATAAATTCATACAATCACTAGGGAAGTAAATTCATACAATCACTAGGGAAGGAAGTATTGAGATTCCTCAAAAAATTAGGAATGGAATTTCCATATGACCCAGCAATCCCTCTTCTGGGTATCTACCCAAAAAACCTGAAAACCTTAATTCACAAAGGTATATGTACCTCAATGTCCATTGCAGCACTGTTCATGGTGGCCAAGTCGTGGAAACAACCAGTGTCCTTTGATATATTACTGGATAAAAAAGTTGTGGTACATTTATACAATGGAATACTACTCAGTGATAAGAAAAGGTGAAATATAGCTATCAGTGAGAACACAGATGGACCTTGAGTCCATCATAATAAGCAAAATAAGTCAGGCTGAAAAAATCGAGAACCATATGACTTCACTTATAGGTGGAATATAAAATTGAAAGTAACAAAGAAACAAAAATTTATGGACACAGTCAAAAGTTCAGTGGTTACCTGAGGGTAAGGGGAGAGGGAGGTGTGAGAGTAGGGAGGGGGCATCAAATATATGGTGATGGAAAGAAAACTGACTGTGGGTGGTGAGCACATCATGCAATATATAAATGATTTAATGTAGAATTGTACCTGGAACCTATGTAATTTTTAGCAACCAATGTCATCACAACAAATTTAACAATTAAAAACAAAAGTGTTGGCCTGAGTAGTGTATTATCTAATTTAGTCATATGTTTTACTGCCTATCTGTCTTGGCTCCTCAACCATTTGTGGTCACTTCCAAAAATTAAACATAGATGCAAAAGATGACAATATATTCCTCTGAGAATATGCAAATGGACATATCATTCTCTGAAATTGAGTCCAAAAGAGTTCTAAAGATGTTTGGGAGCAAGTTCAACACAGAA
>PVKE010023163.1:0-24898 GCA_004027555.1 Craseonycteris thonglongyai
TCTCTCTCTCTCTCTCTCTCTCTCTCTCTCTCTCTCTCTCTCTGTCAAAATAAATAAATAAAAATATATTTAAAAAAAAAAGAAAAAGAAAATCAAAATTTAAATCTGTGATTGGCAAAACCTCATCATTTAATGACCACTGTCATTAAAGTTCGTATCCATTTGTGTATGTGAAGTGAACACAACTCAGAGCTAAAACTCTAAAACCTCACAGTGAATGCTAATCCTTATATTCAAACATGTCTGTGTAAAAACATTTACATTAGGAGGAAAAAAACAACTCTGGAGTTTTATTTCAAATGAGTGTATTTCAAATATCCCATTTGGTCAAAATACTTCTTAACTTATTAATAGAAGGTGGTAAGTGCTGCATTATATTTGTATAAGACTATTTTAACATTTGTTTAAAATATATGAGGTTTGTCTAGAAAAAAAATCCAACCATTGTCAATATAACAATAGCAGTTATGTGGTTGGATACTTTCCAGACAGCCCTTGTATTTATTATTTTATTGAATTGCTAAAAAATAGCTCATCAATTATCCAAAGTTTCTCCAAATTATTATCAAATAATTATGTAACAGTATTATCTTTGTTAAAGAGTACAGCAAAACTGAAAACCTAAAGAAGACTTTATGTGTAGAATATAATAAATATACCAAATACATTAGTTATTTTTGTTTGTTTGTTTGTTTTTTAAAGATTTATTTTTATTGTTTTTGACAGAGAGAGAGAGAGAGATACAAAGACAGAAACAGAGAGAAGGGGGAGGGCCCAGAACAGTCTCCATAGTTGCACATTATTTGTTTTTCCACATAGTTTCATTCCACAGGTGGGCATGGGGCTGCACAGGGCAGGAGCTGGGCTGGGGTCTTCACCCCGGTGAGAACTGAGCTGGGGGCACTCCCCAGTTCAGCATATGGGGCCACACGGGCTGGGGCCGGGATTCAGTCCTCGGTCCCCGGGGCTGCAAAGTGAGTGCTTAACCCACTGAGCCATCCCGGCTTCCCTATTTTGGGTTTTGAAGCATCTTGTATTAATATAAACTATGAGATAGTGACATTAGTATAATGTGTTTGAAAATGAGGTTCAGAATGTCAATTAAATGAAAGTGGGTCTATGCCTGGTTTTGCCCATGACTAAATGTCTAATGTGTAGAACGTTCTCAGATAATATTTGCTTAATAAGTGAACAAATAATTTTCACAACCATTTTATATTTGGTCCAATTCCCTTACTCCTCAAGGGCATTATGCATTCCTACTTATTCTTTAAAATAATAATATATAACACAAATTTGTATTAACCATACCTTTTTATTTTCTGGATTCTGATGCTTTGACATCTAGGACATTGCTGACCCTGGATAGATTGACCATCCAGGGTTAGTTAATTTCTAGAAATACTAAACAATTTATGGGGGAAACATGCCTGTCAAATGCAAATCAACCAATATAAAACCTGCTGCACCTTCAAACACCTCTTCTATAGGGGTCTTGTACTATAGGACCATCATCCACTTGCTTTAATCACCTCAGGGCCAAATAGCAGACAACCAGGACAGTTGCCTCTACATAATATTATAGAACCTGATGACAATATTCAAATTAGTCAATGCTAGGCCTGCCTTGCCTGTTCCTTCTCATGGAATCCACAATAAGGGCTCTTATAGACATTCTCCTCACTTTCTCTGCCTCCTGACTGACCCTGGTACAGTACTTCCCTGAGTAGCCACCCTGCATGGCGTATCATGCCTCCTGTTTCTAGGGGTCTGTGAATAAAACAAAATTCTTCCTTAAAAATAGTTATTTTTGGGTTCACATGTTTGACCATACCAGATTAAAACAAATCCTGGTACCCTTAAAACACAGTTCCTGTGGGAGAATGTTTCTATTCAAAATTGGCACATGAAATGTAACTTCCCATTGGGGAAAAAAAATGATCTTACATTAAAACTATGAGATACTTTTCACCTATGAAATTGCCAAAATTTATAAGTTGGTCACTCTGGGTATAATTTGTTGCAAACTTTCTATAAGACACTTCGGAGGTACTTAAACCAATATTGCAACAAATAACTTGTGGCCAAAAAATGCACAGGTAGCTAAAAATACCTAATGGGCTAGAATGATTATATATATATATATATATATATATATATATATATATATATATATATATATATATATATATATATATATATATAACTATATCTTAAATGGAAATGTACAATACACTGCTCAAAGAAAAATATAAAAAATTATAATTTCACAATCATATCAAAACATGTTTTTTGGTTATTCATATAACAAAGATTGGAAAGCTAATCTCTAAAATGTTAAATGAGTATCACTATGTGGTGAATTATGGGTATTATAAAATGTTTTTAGATGTTTAAATATTAAAAAATAGAAAGATTAAGCTATGTAACAAAGGTATACAGTTTACTATATTGGCTTCAGATCTCTTTAAAAAAAACCAAAATATTACATACATAGCTCAAAGCTTTATTTAATCTTCTTCCTTTCCCTTTCTCCTTATTTATAAAGCAAATATCTTTCATATATATACATACATATATATATATATATATATATATGTATATATATATATACTTAAAAAATGTTTCTACAATGAATATATATTATTTTGTAATTAGGAAAACCATAAGAAATTTATCTGGTGTGGAATTACAGTGTCTTCACACTGAACTAATCTGCATCACTATTTTATATTTAAAAACGGTAGCATTTCAATTTGAACCTTGACGTTTTAACTTGTAGTGATTATTTTATGGGGCCTGACATTCCACCAAAGGCTTCCAGGAATAATTGAGATCCTTTGATGGGGAAACATATATTACTTTATAGAGAAATATTTTAACCATTTAAAACTTATGTTCATTTATTAATAATTAGAGATGTAATATTTATAAAGTTACTGATTATAGTGGTTTTTGCTTATATGGGATTTAGAGCATCGAACCAGAAAAGAAATTCAATATCCTGAACTAATTAGGACTCTCGTCCCAAGGATTTACCCAGTTAGGTATGCAAAAAGGTCCTTGTAGAAAGAAATCCCTTGCAGGAGAGTGCTCAGTAAACTAGAATTAAATTCACCACAGCTTCCTTTACTAATAAATATTGGGACATTAAAATTTTGAAGAACCATATGCCAAATTTAAATTACATCAAGGGTTTTTAATCAGAAAATAAATTTGACCATTCTCAAACTAATGTTATGATTATTTTGAATAAGACTTGTATTTTTATTGTTTGCATAGACAAAGAAAATTGTCTATCATCTCCAATTCTAAACTGGCATTCTAAACTGAATTCTAAAAGCAGCAATTAAGTACAACCACACTTTTAAATAAAAAATGTTCCACCTATGAAGTAACTTGTATTCCTTTGCTGCTTAATAGGAGGATTTCTACAAGTGAAATAAACCCAAATGATGATTTAAAATTTAAATTGACCCCTGTGGTCTCATAACTGAGCTAGGAGGCAAGCATACCCTTGATTAGAGTACAACAGTTATCACCCATACGCATGGTCTCTAATTGCCTGGGTTGGCAAGCTTTCTGGCTTTCCTGATGGTTTTTGGGTTAGCCAGGTGAAGGCCACTTTTAGAAGAGTAAAAATCATCACCATCATCATCATCATCATCATCTATGATTCCTCACTTCACAAACTAAATCTTTTAGTTAAAATATTTTTTTACCACTAACCATTCCAGTTGCCCCTCACAGTCTGTCCTTTTACTCTCAAACATAGCAGGGACTCATTTAATTCAGTGGTCCCCAAAGTTTGGTAGAAGACAGTTTTTTCATAGACAGGGATAGGGATGGAGACAAACATGTGCAGTTCACAATACGGTTCCTGCTCCTTTGAGAATCTAATGCTGCTGCTGATCTGATAGAAGGCTGAGTTCATCTGGTAATGCAAGTGATGGGGAATGGCTGTAAATATAGATGAAGTATTACGCCCTCACTCACTGCTGCTCACTTCCTGCTGTGTGGCATGGTTCCTAATAGGCCATGAACCTGTACCAGTCCATGGCCTGGGGGTTTGGAATCCCTGCTTTAAGCAATTAGACTTCTACTTCACTTAACAGTGCTATGTGCAGGGGCATTCAAGTCCTTCTCTGACCCACTAGTCATGCTACTCAGCCCTTTGATGTTTGTTATTCTAACTGATAGACATAGCCTCTTTTATAGCCATTATCTACTATTTTTATCTATGTATTATTCATCTTAAAATCCCTAAGGCTTTCTAACAAGTTAATGTACCAAGTAGATTCTTAATTAATAGATACTAAAAGGACATAAGTACAGAATTAAATGAGATAAGAGATATAAAAGAAGTTGTCAGATCATGAGAAAACTTGATTATTACTTTACTATTTATTTCAACATTTAACTTCCAATAATTTATTCTAATAGTCAAAGGTTTCATTCCAAAAACATTAATTGCTGTGTTTTTATAACATTTTTAATGACCTAGAATCCCAGTAATTCATGTTTGAATAAATAATTTTGATTACTCCATGTAATGTAACATAATAGAGTCATAATAAAATATAAACATAATTTTTGAATAGAAAAATGTTCAAGGTACATTTTAATTGTTTTTCTTTCTTTTTTCTCTATCTAACAATTAGAAGAACATATATTAAAAAGTTCACAGTGGTTATTACTGGTAATAGAGTTATAGTTTTTTTCTCATTGCCCTTTAAAAATCTTATTTCTATTTTTTTCTGCATGGGCATTCATATTATTATAATTTAAATATGTGTTATTAAAATGATTAAATAAGTGGTTTAATGATTGCATTGATTCTTTAGCCAGTTGCTCTAGTACTGCATCAAAGAAAATACTTAAATGCATTATCTAGAAAGCTTTATTCTTTAGAAATAAGAAATGTAATTATATTATTGGGCTCAAGAAACGGTGTTTAATATTTATAATTTGTTGAACCAAAGTCATTGAGTGAAGCAAAGAAGTTGCTACATCTTCAGTTATGCAGACATGTATTTTCTATAGCACTGTCGTACCTGACCATTCTTTTATGTTGTATTAATTTTAAATTCATTTGAAATAGCAGTTAATTCTTTATATCCCTGCTTACCTAAAAAAGAAATGCCAAAATATGTTGTAAAATATGAGTATTCAGTAATGCTAGTAGTTATATAAGGCAATTAGTAGCTTATCTTTCCTCTGAGGACAAATTAAAATGCTGAATATTTCTTCTTGTTAAAGGAAGAAAGTGAGTTGTTTTCCTACCAAATTTACCAAGTGGTAGCTGATGCTTTCTTTGAAACTAGCTTTTTGTTTTAATAGATGAAACCAATCTAGTGGCCTTGCCTGGATTCTGATCATAGAAGATATATCAAAAAGGCCTTTTTCTACAATTGTAGTAACTTGTAAAAGCTTCACAGACAGCTGAGCTCATTATGTTCAAGCTGTCAATCACATAGCCAATCATTTATATTGCTTTTGAATTCCTATTGCTATGTTTCCTCACGGACAGTTCTTTTTTTCTCTTCCTTTTCACAGAATGCTTAAATATTCCATTCTACCTCCTTACAAATGACTTACTAGAACACATATGTCCAACCTGCAGCCCAGGATGGCTTTGAATGAAGCTCAACTCAAATTCTTAAAACCTTATGAGACATTTTTGTGACCATTTTTTTTTTTTAGCTAATCAGCTACTGTTAATGTTAGTGTATCTTATGTATGATCTAAGACAATTCTTCCGATATGGCCCAGGGAAGCCAAAAGATTGGACACCGCTATTCTAGAAGATTCCCCATAAAATTTTATTTGCCATAGTAGAGAAATAAGATGTTTTTTCATTCCACTAATGTTCAAGATATGGATAATAAAGCTAAATTCAAATATGTAAAAATAATTTTTATGATTATCTCAAGATTTTTTTTTCTGCCTTCACTTAGGAAAAATGATAAGACACCACAGCACTGTACACACCATGAGCTCATTAAGGATTCTTATAATATGCACTGAGAAAACTCATGGGTATCCAAAAAAAAAATCAATATACAATCTTTAAACTGATTGGAACTTAAAATATCCTTAGCACTGGAAAAAAAAAAGCCATAAATATTAGATAGCAAACAATGTCAAGTAATTGATATGGGTTTTCAGTTCTTATCTAACTGCTCCAGGCACTGGCCCAAAACATAATCATGGGGTCTTCATTTCTGACAAAGGAAGTGACCATCTACCTAGTGGCTTACACCAAGAAATTTGTTCTCATCTTTGACTTCTTCCTTCTCTTAATTGAAAACTTTCAAACAATCAGTACATTTTGTTATTTCTATAATATCTCTAAAATATTCCTGGTCTTGTGTACATTTATCCATTCTCACTACTATTAATATATGATTTTAGCCTATCAAACATCACATCTTGCAGCCTCCAACTTCACACCCATCCCAATCCTCCTAACATATAACAGTCACACTGATCTCTCAAAATAAACAAAATCAATTGACTTTTCACTATGTCTTTCATTGGAATCCAGTTGCCTTTTGAGATAAATTTTCTGCTGCTGCTTAACTTTTCCAATCACATTTCTCACTTTCAGTTCCTGAATAATATCATGCTTTCTCTTAATTCTCTGCACTGGCTAACTTTGATCCTTTCTTCAGGGGGGGAAAAACCACACACACACTAAAAAAAAAACACACAAAATAAAACCTGTGCCATCCCTCTTTTTCCCTGGCTAACTTCTGCTCATCACTTATGTTTTAGCTTAGAAATCACTTAGAAAAACTGCTTTGGCCTCCTAAAACTATTTTCAGAAGTCTTCCTATATGTTCTGTGCTACATTTTCCATTCCACTGTCTACTTTTCCACTGCATGACAAATGCTTATTTAATTTCCTTTATTCAACTCTGTGTGGTAACATGAATGAGGATGGAGAGCATAACTTTTAGTCCAACATTTGTTGAATAAAAATAAATAAATAAATGAATTCAAGATTTAACAGAAAAAAATCTTATCCATATATAATTTATATTGTATATGAATAGGACTATCTATTTTTCCTCAAGCTTAGGGTTTTAAATTCCTTAGCCCTACCATGAGTATCTAAAATAATGTCATCATTCCAGAGGCAACAGTTTTTTTTAGGTTGTTGTAATTTTTTTTTTTCAGCTTTCAGAGGTTGGGAATTTTTCTACTTTCTGTATAGATAAAATCCATTTCTCTCTCATGGGCAAGTTTCCTATTTGTTTTGTAGCTGACTCCTTATGGTGCCAAAACGCCAAGGATAGTAAGCTTAAAAACAGACTCCTAGCACCTTCTTCATAATGTCCCCTTTCTGAAGCAGCTCACTTTCCTGTGTCCCTTTCATTCAGGTATCCACGTGAATACAGTGCAAGTCTTCAGCAAGTGAAACACCGTCATTCACTCAGTACTAAGTCAAAACAACTAAACAGCCTTATGTTATTATGAAGGTTTCTGAAAGATATGGTCATGTGATTTTTCTTTTCCCAAATCTTAGTCTATTCTCTGCCATGTGTTCAACCCCTCTTTTTTCCTTGTCTCTTTCAGAGTGCACTTAATACTAAAGGGTCTGGAGGAAAAGTTAGAAATTCTATCATTTTTAAGTGTTGCTGTGTCCTGAGGCACTCCTTAGTTCCAGATGTGAAGCTAGGCAGGTCCTTTCGATTCAAGAGGGAAAAGACAGGCTTCCCAAAAACTTCCTTGTTTGGTGGGGGAAAGCAGACTCAGACAGATCATTCCCAAGCAATGTGATGTTTTAAAATCAAGGTTTGAGCAATTCTACAGAAGCACTGAGAATGGAGGGGTTACATCTGCCCAGGGAGAACTACGAAAGGGAAAGATGAGACATCTGAAAGCGTCCAGGAGGAAGCAGGCAGCACACACCTATGTGCTGCTTTATTTTCCCACAACAAAAATTTTGCATAAGAGAAAGCATATATGAGAAAATAAATTTCTTACTTTCCATGCTTTTCCTTTAATTGGCAGATAAGAAAATTAACAAATTTTCAGCATTTGCCCTTAGGCTTGAATTAATATAATTTCATACATTTTCCTATTTCAAGAGAGCTCACTACCAATCTGGCTCTGGGAGCGAGGACACATGGGCTGTAGTTACTGATGAGTTTGAGCACAGAAAACCTAGCCCGTGGGGCCAGAAGACACATTCATATTCTGGTGATATCTCCCTTGCTGGTGAGCGACTAAAATAAATATGTGTATTATTGTAAAGAGGCCCCTCAATTTTTCTGCTTGAACTTTCAACAGCTAAAACATTGGGTCCAGTAAAGAATTTTGCTTCTAAAATAGAGGTATCTCATTTGCAAATCATGTGGCTGTATAGATCAGATATCATTTTCTTTAGCATGTCACTTGGTTAGGGACTCAGTTTTTCTGTGGTATAGCTAGGGAATCATTTATTATTGCCATTTTATACATGAGTTATTGAGACTTACTGAGATTTAAAAATTTATCAAAACTAGAGAAGTCTTAAAACCACTTGGCTACAAAGTCGGGGTTGATGTTCCTTATTTCTAGACTCTGCAGAGGTAGAAAACAGTATTACTTACACCATATTCATGTACCTATACAACATTCATATTTACATACACTTAGTGACAACTTCAATTCTTTTGTCCTTCGGCTTTGTCTGCTTTAACACCAATCCCTTTAGCTTTTCTCATATGTCATAATGTCTGAAGCAATTTATATGCTGGGCAACATCAGTTGATTAGACAAATTATAAATTCATAGTGCTCAAATACGCTTGAATAAACAAACACTAATTTATTTGTTCATTCATTCATTTACCACTTGCCCATTCTCTTATGCACATATAGAATGTTTGTGCCAGGCACTGGGCAAAGACGTAGGAATGAATCAAAAACCCTGCCTTTGAGGAGCTCCCAAATGAGCTAAAAATGTAAATGTAAACACATAGTTATAAATGCAATTTTAGGGCTATAGATAAAGCTCCATGGGAGAAGATGCAGAAAAAAAAAAAAATAGTTGAACAGGATCTTGAAGGCATGTTTTCAGATGAATAAAGGATAAGGGTATTCTGGTTGAAATAAGAGTGGATAAAAGCACAGAGACTGAGTCCACAATGCTAGTCAAGTATGAGTTTTATGGTATTTTGAGTGCTGAGTCCAAGAAGTAATAACTTCAAATATGTTCTATAATGGGGAAGCCGGGATGGCTCAGTGGGTTAGGCGCTCACTTTGCAGCGCCGGGGACCGAGGATCGAATCCCGGCCCCGGCCCGTGTGGAACCATATGCTGAACTGGGAGCTCCCCTAGTTCAGTTCTCTCTCTGTCTCTGTATCTCTCTCTCTCTCTCTCTCCTCTGTCAAAATAAATAAATAAATAAAATATATATTAAAAAAATAAATTAAATAAAATAAAAAGATTCAAATATGTTCTATAAGATAAAATAAATTATGTAACCCACTACAACTGCATTCAAGCTTGAAATAGATCAGAGAGACCATACAAAGCTGCTGTTTAAGTGAATTTGAACAGTCAAATGAATTTTTTCCTTAATGAAGATTGCTTTGGGCATTTGCCTCCAGAACTCTTGTATTCTTCACAAAATAGCTCATTTATCCTTCTTTATTTCTGCAGCAAGAAGCAGCTATCAACTTTTTCCAAAAGCTAGATATTTGTTGTTTTGGAGAAAAAAAAAATTAAAGATATTACAAATGAGTTCTCCCTACACTGGGACACATGCACACATATTAAAATCTGTTTTCTGATAAAGACAGGCATCACTCAAAGTACATAAAATAGTTCAGAAATGTTATTTTATCAAAACGCGTACCTTTATTTTTACCTAAACTAACTTTCTAGAAAGCTATTTTCATTAAAATTCAAGAGGAGTTATTTGCAATTAAAGAATATTTTTTGAATAATAGAAATATAAGAAAATTCCTAAGCACTAAAACTTTTGTGGTGACTTAATACATTTTTCTTACCACAGATTATTTCAAGAGATAATCTTATCAGTTTGTTGCCATATACTTTTCTGCCTATTTTCAGACTTATTTATTTATTTATTTATTTATTTATTTGTTTGTTTGTTTTTGAGAGAGAGATACAGAGACAGAGAGAGAACTGAACTGGGGGAGCTCCCAGTTCAGCACATGAGTCCGCACGGGCCGGGGCTGGGATTCGATTCTCGGTCCCCGGCGCTGCAAAGCGAGCGCTTAACCCACTGAGCCATCCCAGCTTCCCCTTCTGCCTACTTTCAAAGCTTGCATTATCCTTGTTCTATGTGTAGCCAATGTCTTGATTAGTTTTACTCTGAGTTGTATTTTTATAAGGAATAGAAGAAAGTATTATAAAGAGAATATTTATGATGAGCTTTACATTCTTTTATTAAGTCCTCATAAGGCTTATAATGATAAGAAGCAAACTATCCAGGCATATTAATTATCTCAATTATACTCATCATGTTACATTTTGTCCTTATCACTTTTCTAGCTGAGAAATGGGAAATAAATTGTGAAAGAAGAATATCTGTACAGTAATTCCTTTGAATTTACATTATTTAAAAAGGAAGAGGATTTAAAAATACCCAGTAGAAACTTAGTAATTATAAGGTTAAGTTATATTGTTTAAATACAGGTAATACTTCATTTTGATATTTGAACCTATATAATTTCATATGAGCTATATTGGAAATCATAGCAAAACCTAATGAGAAAAAGAGGGTTAAATAAGGTGTGGTTTTTTGCCCCATGGTATGGTGTAGTCTGGGTAGAAATTTATATCCCATTTCACAGATTTCTGGAAGCAAGAGCCGAATGCCCAAATCATCAGTACCTGAATACACAGAATAAGCAGAGAAGAACATTATGAAGCTGAGATTCAGACTAGCTGCACTTTTGACTGTAGCCCTGTTGGTTAATAGAGAAAAAGGAAAAATGAATGAGTACATATGTATCTATCTCCATCTCTATCTCTGTCTCTGTTTCTTTCTCTATTATCACTCTGTACCTATCTACATCTATAATATAAAGGCGAATGTCTCTATAATTTTATTATATCTTCCTTTGGCTAACAGGTGAGGAAAACTAATTTTATATTTATTTAATTGCCTTTGCAACCCTCTCTTCCTGTAGCTGTAGAGTCAGGCGCTATAAATTTGATTGGGCTCAGTGCCAAACATTCACTGACCACGTAACACTAACAAGTGGTTTTCCTGGGCTCCACAAAAAGAGACAAAGGCTCTAGGCTCTTTAGCACCTCCTCTTTCCCTGTGGTTAGTGAACATGTGAGAGTTATTCTCTCTATATTTAAAATGTGCACATGTGTGTATGTGTGTGTGTGTGTTTAAAGATTCATTTTATTGTTTTTGACAGAGACAGAAGGGGGAGGGCCCAGAGCAGTCTCCATAGTAGTACGTCATCAGTTTTTGACACGGTTTCATTCCACACAGGTGGGCGGGGGCCCTACAAGGCAGAAAGTGGGCTGAGGCCTCCCTTATGAGAGGCATGCCCCTGTGAGCTGGGGGCCAAATCAGGAGCCTCCCACATGGGAAGCTCTTCCCAGTGAGAACTGAACTGGGAGCACACCCCAGTTCAGCATATGGGCCTGGACGGGCCCAGGCCAGGATTCAATCCTTGGACCCCAGGGTTGCAAAGCGAGTGCTTAACCCACTGAGCCATCCCAGCTTCCCCTGTGTGTGTGTTTTAATTTCCTATGACTAGGCTCTTAGTAAAATTGTGTCAGCTCTGGAATCTTGCTTTGAAGATGGTTGTATATCACTCACCTGGCTCTCATAATTGATCTTTTTGTTTCCATTTCGCTGTTTTTTATTGTTATTGTTGTTGTTTGTTTGTTTTCTTGTCTGTATATTTCTTGTGCTGGAAACTCATTGACTATTATAAACTACTAAGTGGGTGTAACTAACTACTAGGTCTAGTTATGAGAACTTCACTAGGGCTTGTGTTTTCAAAAATGTGGAAGACTAGATAGATATCCAGAGAAACCAAACTGGCAATGTGCACATGAATACATGCACACACACACACAACAAACCAAAATAAAACCAACTGATGACCACTAAAAAAAGATTGAAACAAAATTGATAAATATGACTATATTAAAAATAAGAACTTAATCAGTAACCTCATAAGGAGATTAAAACTACAAGTCACCAACTGGGTGCAAATATTTTCAATAACTTTAATCAACAAAGGAGTAGTATACAGAATATATACAGGTAGATCTTAAAATCTATAAGAGAATAATAAAAAATGAAAAACTGAACAATATTATAAAATAAGCTTTTAAGAAAAGAAATAGTGATGGCCAACAAATAATTGATATCTAACCTTATGAACAAGATGACTACTTAAATGATTCACATGTAAACATCAATTGCACTTATATATAGGATTGACAATCAGGATACTCATATGAAAATAACACCTTTTCGCATTTTCCATATTACACTGTTTCAAAGCCTGACAATAGCATTGTTGGTGAAACTGTTGGGGCAAGGGAAATTTAGAGGGTAGTAATATAAATTGACATCGCAAACTTAGGAATACATTGGGCTTTATCTTGTAAAAAGAAAACTGAAATTTTCAGCAATTTCATTAGGTATATTTTATAGACTACTGCTTGTCAAACTTTAATAGCCATAGATGGTTATAGTATAACGTGACCAGACGTCCCACTTTTGGCAGGACAGTCCCAATTTTTAACAATTTGTCCCGTGTCCCGCGGCATTTTAAAAAAGTTCCGATTTTTGGAAAGAATGCACGACAAGCTAGGGAACGGCGGGAGATAAGCCAAATTTTTAATCAAGAACTCCCTCCCCCCCCCCCGGGTCAATGGTGTCCCGCTTTACCAATGTTAAAATCTCGTCACCTTATTATGGTAAGATGCATATTCTGATTCAGCAGACCTAGGGGAGGGCATTTTTAAGAAGCTCCAAGTGAGGCTGCTGCTGATCTGTGGACTACATACTTTCAATATCAAATCCTAGAGAATCTCTTTGACCTGTGTACCATGAGACTTGTAAAGCAATGCTCATAGCAGCACCATTTACAATAAAAGACGGTTGAAAACAACCCAAATATCCATATTTGGTAACAAATGCATTGTACGTTAGTCATATCATAGAACATTATGCATCAGTGTAAATGATTATTATGCATGAATATTAACAACATAATACTGAGCAAAAAATAAGTTGAGTAATACATACAAAATAATTCCAGTTATGTAAAAGATCAAAAGCAAGCAAATAAACATATATGTGGTATAAACCCATAAGAGAAGAAAGCAATAGCATATCATTACAAAATTTAGAATAGCAGTCAATTCTAGCAGCAGGATTGTCAAGATAAAGCAATTAAGAAAACTCATACGGGTAGTTTTAAAGTACAATCAGTACCTACTTTTTAAGTAACATGTTGGATACAGTACATTCATTTTTATATTATTCTTTAAAGTATATTTTATCACACAAATGCTGGTTTTCATAATAAAACAAACAAAAAACTTCCACCCTAGATCCCTAATATAAATATAATATAAATTAATACATAATGTGAATGCAGTATAAAAGGAAAGTGAGATAAAAATAAAGATACAAGAATTGAAATGCATGGGAATATATCCTTCATTACAATTGATAAAAAATTTAAAGGCAAAATCTAAAATGAGAATTCAAAAAAGGCTAATTTGCCAAATAAAATATGATCAAATTTACAGCTCTGTGGTATTATAATTTGATCCAAAAATAGTCTTTAAATATACAAAGGAGGGTATCACTAGCAGCATATCCCTTAAATTAATTTCTATGAGACTTTCGGTAGAAACTACAAATTCTACATCAGTAGTACTCCCATAGTAAGTGTTTAATTTTCAGTAATAATATCATTGACCTAGTGAGCAGGAATAGACTTTGAAATACATATTACTACTAAAAATAAAGAGTGCTCTCATCCACTGCTCTTATCCAAATAAAAGTGCCCTTCATCTCTACATAAAGTTGGAGCCAAGGACAACCAATAAGATATTTTTCTAAGAAAGTGTCTTAGGTCCTCCTCTCAGTACAGAACCTGTATTTCACTGCAAATCCTGAACCCAAATTATAGCATCAAGAATTTTAATCTTAAAAAAAAAAAAAAGCCATTGAAGGCAAGTACAATCTGTTAGTCTCCAAAAACTAAAGAAACCTTGAGGAGTCTGGATAGCTCAACAGTTTGAGCACTTTTGTCTTGCAACAGTGAGGTAAAGGGATTGGCTCCAGCCCATGCAAATCCATATGCAGAACTGTGGTGCAAGTGGTAATCACGGAGACGGCGGTGAAAGTTCTGGTCTCCCATGTGGGAGATCCCACCCTGCATGACCCCACATTCACCTATGTAGAGTGAAACTATATCACAAATAATAATATACAATTATGGAGACTGATCTGGGCCCTCCTCTCTCTCTCTGTCTCTCACCTTCTTTAAAACAATATAAATAAATAAATAAATAAATAAATAGACAAATAAATAAATAAATAATCCATCTCTAAATACTAAACGAAGCGTTAGTAGTGCTTCAACAGATAAAGTATCAAATTTAAATTAACAGAAAGACTCCTAATGGGCAAGCCAGAATGATTTAGCTGTAAAATGTGCCCTCAGCACCTGAAACATTTAACCTCCTGCAGAGAATTAGTTGCTACTCATTTTGGTATATTGGAGAATATTTTCCCCCAACATGTTTTGAATTGTTTTTGTCCTTTTATAGTTAATTTTAAGTTTTTCCTCTGATGAGTTAGAGTGTTTTGTATCTCAAGGCCAGTTTCTATTTAAGATACTAAGTACACACAATTCTATCTTTTGGAGGTGTACAAAGTCATATAGATTCCAGCTTAATAGGAGATAAAGACCAGGATTTCAGCTTCTGTTTATTAAAAAACGAAAACAAAACAAACAATAAACAAACAAACAATAAAATAAACTAAAAAACTGTAATGTAAAATTATATGACTCTTTTTGAAAATATTCATATTGATGCTGGCAGAAATTACTATTAATGGTTGTACAAGGAGGAAATTTTGATCTTAAGTAGAATTGCCAGATGTAGCAAATAAAATTATAAGATGACTAGTTAAATTTTAATTTCAGATGATTAACAATTAATAATTACTTAGTATAATTATCCTAAGTATCAAGTATTATATGGGACCTACATTAAAATATTACCATATTTTTCCATGTATAAAATGCCCCATGTATAAGACAACCTCTACTTTTCTAACCCAGCATTAAGAAATCAATACACAGGTTACTCCCATCTATAAGATGACCCTCAATTTTTGGTCTAAAAATTTTAGACAAAATTATTATCTTATACACAGAAAAATATGGTATTTGTCATTTAGCTGGCTTTCATATTTAAAAGGGAGTCTTGTGTTTTTGTAGAGGGAGCTAGAATCCCTTTATAAATTGAGTAATCATATTATAAAGCTTAATGATTTGTTTTTTAGAACTAAGAGGCTCAATGTTGGAAAAAACTATTGCATCTATTGTAGGGGCCAGGAGGCAAACAGTAGAACCAATTAGAGCAGATAAAAACAAAGACTGAATAATATTTACTAGACTTCAGTGTTTTTCAAATTCACCATGCACAAAAATCACCAGAGATCTTGCTTTAAAGTACATTCTATATTACAGCGGTGTCTTAGTTTGCACTGCTATAACAAAGTGCTGTCATCAGTAGGGCGGGGTCAGGGATAAGGAGGCTGGCTTATAACAACAGACATTTATTTCTCACGGTTGTGGAGGCTGGAAGGCCAAGATCAGGGTTCCAGCATGATTGGGTCGGTGAGAAACCCTCTTTAAGTCGTAGACTGTGTGATTCTTATTGTATTTTTGTTGTCACAAAAAGAGAGTGAGAGAGCTCTCTGGGTTCCCTTTCATAAAGGCTGTAATCTCATTCATGAGGGCTCTTTTCTCATGAACTAATTATCACCCAAAGGCCTCTCCTCATCACACTGGAGGTTAGGTTTAAAAAATATAAGCTTTTAGGAAGACACATAATTCAATCCATGACAATGGGTCTGGTGGGGGCCCTGAGCCTGTCATATAATAAGCACAGGTAACAACAATGCTACTGGTTTTTGGAGCACATAGATTAGAAAGGAGTCACAATAGTGGTTCTCATTTTTCAGTGCCCCTTAGAATCTCCTGGAGGCTTATTAAACACAAATTCCTGGGCCCTGTTCTCAGAATGTGTTTCTAAATTCCCATATGATGCTCATTTGGCTGATTGGGACCACACTGGAGAACCACAGGATTAGAGAATGAGTTACGCTCACAGATGATTTCAATTTGCCTAAGATATTTCTATACCATATTGAAAAAGTAAAACAGAAAGGGCAATATATGCATCACTATACATAATTAAATGGAAATACCTACCTTTAAAATTAAATTCATCAAAGAAGGTTAAAGAAAAAATTTTAAATATGTATAATAAGGGAATACCCAGTTTGGGTACAAAAATGTTACTCAGATAATCCTGAGATGGTAAAGTTGAAGCCCTGATGTTAGTCGTAGTAAGATCTAACTCCTTCCAAGCCTCTCCCCATTTACCTGCATATTCAAGTGAATTTCAGTCCCTGAATCAGAAGGAGCCCAATCTCATTCCTTTAATGTATAGGTAGTACAAAATGCTGGTTACTGATCTGACATTTAAATTTAACAGGGAATCTTGTATTATTATTATTAATAATAATATTATTATCATCATCACTATTTTTTGGCTAGAATCCATTTCTATTTGGAATAATCATATTATAAAGCTAGCAACTTTATAATTAAGATGTTCATTGTTGGAAAATAACTGCATTATAGGAGCCACAGGAAACAATAGCCAATCAGAGGAGATAAATATGACACTGACTGATTGTCTCAAATTTTAACATGAGCATAAGTCACCAGAGATCTTGTTAAAATGCAGATTCTGATACTGTGATATCTTAGCTCAGGCTGCTATAATAAACTACTATAATATGGTACTTCAAGCTGCCCTTAAATATGTGTGTCTCACATTGAGGGCAGCAGCAAAAACTCTCTGTTCTGGCATGGCCATGAGCTCTGAGGTGGTACCCTGCTGTCTTGTGAGGCTGGCCTGCCTGATGTCTCAGGCTTAAATTGAGGGATGACAGAGGATGTTGTTACTCAAATTGGCCCAGGCTCTCTAGTAGGAAACACTTTTTATTTCCTCACCCAGCCACTTCCCCAGGCAGCTAGAATGTTCCAGGGTTTTGCATCATGGAGATGAGACTGTAGAGGTTCCAACTTTAGTGACACAGTGGCGCCAGGCTAGGGATAAAGAGAGGAATGGTAGCTGGGTCTCCCATGAAAAGACAGACAAGAACATGAAGTAAATACTGTTAACAAGTTGAATCATCTCATAAATAAGGTTGAATTTCTTCACTGGAATTCGCCTACTACTCCTGGAGGCTATGTCCTGAGCACTATGACAGCTATTAATCCCACTTTTTACTGCAGAAGTAGCCAGCCTCAAGAGCTCTCAGTTACAAATGGCGGTCTCATCTTTGCTCTGTGTACCAGAACAAACGTGCCCACACCCATCTTTTCTGATTCAAGGTCAGCGTTAGTCCATGGGTCCACCCTACTTCTTCTGAAAACCTACTTACTTTCTTGTGACCACCCTAGTTTAACTTTGCAAATGTGGAACTTAGAAAAAGATTGGTTCCTTCCTTCCAGGAAGATTATTGGCTCCTCATGCAAATCAATCTACTTTATATCCACAGACCAGAGCTGCATAAAAGATGCTGATGTAACATTTGCCAACTCATTTGTGAAAGCTTCTCAAATTGTGTCATTTAAATATAGCGCAATATAAAAATAAAAATCTTCATGCACTGCATTGCTCCTACAACCTCAAGAGGACAAAGATTAGATTGTATTTAAATATTAGTAAAGTTGTATCTTTGCATATGGTTCTGTTTATTTTTTAAAGATTTATTTTATTGCTTTTGAGAGATGGGGGGCGGGCAGAGCAGTCTCCATAGTTATGCATCATCAGTTTTCAACACGGTTTCATTCCACACAGGTGGGGGTTGTACAGGGCGGGAACCTGGCAGGGAGTCTTCTGCATGGGAGGCACACCCTGTGACCTGGGGCCTGAACTGGGGGCCTTCCACATGGGAAGCTCACTCTGGTAAGAACTGAACTGGGGCCCACACCCCAGTTTAACATATGGGTCTGCACATGCCAGGACCAGGACTGGATCCTTGAACCCTGGGGTTCCAAAGTGAGCAGAGCACTTAACCCACTGAGCCATCCCAGCTTTCCTGCATATGATTTTAAAGTTAGTAAGAATAAAATATAATTTAGAATATTTAAGACAATAAAGTATCTCATAATAAGAAGATAATAAACAAAATGCTAAGGGAAAGAATAACTAGAAAAGTACTAGAAAATGTTTTCTAAAAATCTTCAAGAGCATCAACCAAAAGGCAAAAAAATCAGTGAATTTGATTTATATCAAAATCAATGATTTCTGATTGAAAGAATGTGGGAGTGGAATGGGATAGGTGGAAATGGGGTTGGATCAAGATTTCTCAATATTAACCTTATTGCATTGTTTTAATTTTTGAACTATGTGAATATATTGCATATTCAAAATAGAAAAAAAAATTAAATAAATCCTGCTTAATGAAAAAGCCACAGACATCTTAGAGAAGATACTTGCTGGGATTCCGCAAAACCATTTGACAAAATTCTATGACCCCAGAATTTTGCTTCTGTGCATATCCTCCTCTATTTTTATATAAGTTCCTAAGAAAATGTATGTTGCTTGTACCTGCGAAAAGTGCCTAGGACACAGAAAAATATTTGATATTACTTGTTGAAAAACTACTAGGTTAATGGTATCAGAGAGTTGGAGCTACTATGGGTAGCCATCATGGAGAGAGTGAACAGATAAAAATGAAGTGGATTCCCACCTTCAGTGCATACAGCACATAGATGTGAACTTAGAAATCAGGAATAAGTATTAAAAATCATAATGTTTGTATTATAAAGAGAAAGAAAATAATGAGATATATAACTCAATACCATTTGTGCCAGAGCTGGACAAGTCATCAATCTTGGTCCACAGATGGACTGCCAAGCAATTTTGGGGTGACTGCCTGAATTAAGAAAAAAGTGTCATAGTGGATACCACATTACACCAGGGCCCAATGGTGAGTCAGCTAAACATAAAACAAAAAACAAAAACACATATTTTGCATGAACATGTACAGCTGCTAGAGGCTAGAATCGGCTCTTCACAATTAAGGCAGCTATATGTACTTGAGCAGGGGAAAATAAATAGTGCACCATGACACTTAAAGAAAATTAGTAATCCTTGCCTTTAAAAAGTTTGCCCAGACCTGGCATAGAAGAAAGATTTGAAGGACACACATCAAAGGTTTAATGGAAGGTTATTTGGGGAAAAGAAGGCACTGGTGATATTGTGGCCTCCGACATCCGTATGTAACAAAAGAAGAAAATAACCAATTTGAGTTCAATGTACTCCAAAAACAAAACCAAACAAACAAATAAAAAATGTATACGGTAGTCACATTATTCACATAGCTAACAAAGGGAAGGAATACTTTAATAATGCATAAATGCTACTACAGGAAAAGTACAGGGAGTCAATGAAGTTTCTAAGGAAATTATGTCAAACCTGATACAGAAATGATAAATGCAGGTAGATGACGGCCGTATTTAGTGCAGATGTGGCAGCAGCATTCATCAACATACCAAATATTATTTTAGAAATATGCAGAAACCTAGAAGTAGAAGGGAGTATGTTGAGCTTTGGACGTGAATATAGTTTCACGTGGTTGGTATATCGATTGCTACAATTGAAAGTGTAGGACAAAAGGCTAGAAAACTGGGCTAGGACAAGATCACATGGACTTTTGCCTTTATTATAAGTCATTAAAAGGTTGTTGGTGAGAGACCAAATGAGATTTACTATTAGGAAGGTCTCTAGCAGCATGTAAGGGGTGGTTGTAATGACAAGTGTTGAAGTAAGGAGACTCATCAGGATGATCAGGAGGTTATATGGATGCAAGAAAAGCATGAGAATGAGGATAACTGAATGGATTTCAGAAAAATAGAAAAGACAGAGATTCATTTGATTTTGAAGTTTATGAGTGAGGACGAGGAAATCAAAGAAAATGTAGATACCGGTAGTTCACATAAGTAATTCTTTTAATTCTAGACAGTGTATTCCCCATGTACTAAGCATTTAATCTTATTTTTCATTTAAACCAGGGATATCCAACCAATCTTTTTACTTTGATAGACTACATTGGAAAAAGAAGAATTGTATTGGGCCACACATAAGATATCGTAACTTTAACATAGCTGATGAGTTAAAAAAAAAAAAAAATTACAAACTCATTAATTGTAATGATGTAAACAGTTCACTCTTTAAAGGCAAAGGCAACATCTTATCTGCATTTGTATTCCTCCTACCTGGCATAGTGAGATACATATCACAGATATAAAAATACAAATAGATACCCATAAAATACCAATAAAAACATTAACAATAAAAATGGACATAAAGTTTATAAAATAAAGAACTTAAAAGTGTTTCATTATAGCAAGGAAAAGCAGTTTTCTGTCCACTATATTAACAATATAGAATATAGCTGTCACCTTTTATTTCAACATTTAACATTTTTATGTATCACACAGATGAATTATGCATTACTATAATATAGCATATTGAAATGATTTAGAATTTTCTTCTCATAATATTATATTCAGTCAGTGATACCATGGTTAGTGCTGCTAAAAAACCATTTATCAAATAATAGAAAATCAAAATTCATAGGTACAAATACACTTTATTTTAGAAGTACTGCCTCTTTTCAGATTAATTCATTTTAACCCAACCAAAAACTGATATGCTTGCATTATTTCTTTTTTAAACGTGCATGCTGCACATTTTGCTGGAAACATTAAAATCTGTGTTTATAAAATCATTCTGGAATCATATTTCTATGACATTAAAAAAAATTTGGCCCTAAACTCAAAGAGCTAGTTATTAAATATTGTGGCTAAAAAGCAAACAAAAACAGGCAGTATGCTGGAAAACATTTGCATTTCTAGATACAAATTTCAAGAGATAAAAATGAATATAGGCCTTCAATGTTAATAAGGATCTAAAGATGCTGCTAACCAAGGCTACTTCTAATGAGCTAATTTTTCTAAAGCATTTTTAAAAGGTTAAAAAATAGTTAACTTTCAAAATTAGTTCAAGATCTTTCTCCAAATGTGTGCTTTCTGTTTACCTGGAATACAGATAAAAATATCACAATATTGCCAAAGGAAACAAAGCTGTTTTTCCAGTTAAGTATAAACACCTTTAAAGGTATGTTTTGGGAATCTTTAAAGTTTATTATCCATTTGTTTCTGCTCAAAACAAGAGCACAAGTTCTCCATTAAGGAAAGGAAGAACAACAGAGGGAAGTTCTATAAGAACAGCTGCTTCTACTTACCATGTTAATGAATGTGCTGTTACAAATCTAACTTTCCAAAAAAGGAAAATCAATATTTGTAAAACTGCCAGCATTTCAAATAGTAGTTTGACTACATTCTAAGTTCTTAAGCTTTTTACCTGTGATCAATAGGAAAAGAATGTTGCCATTTATAATGGGTTCTTCTGTGGCCATTTGTAACGGATTCTTCTGTGAAGAGTGCTGTCTGCTTATATCACATAATTTCAAAAGATTTACTAGGACAATCAGATTGGCTCAGGCTGAAACAGCCCAATTACTAGTAAAAACTGCCTCAGGTTTTAAGAGACTACAGGGCTTTAAAAATCTATGGTATTTTAAATATTATAGTATTTGCATCCTTGAAAAGATAATCATTATGGTGATGTAAAGGAAACTGACTCTGGGTGGTGAGCACACAATGAAATGTATAAATGATGCATGATAGAATTGTATATTTGAAACCTATATAATTTTACTAACCAATGTCACCTGAAGAAGTTTAATAATAAAAAGAGAAAAAAAAAAGACAACCAAAATTCAAACTAAATAATTGTTAAAAATGTATTCTTCAACACTATTTCAAAGTATTTTTACTCTTCATTCATATACCCATTTAGAAGAGGAAATTAGACACTGCCAACTATATCAATGTTGCCAATGGCTAATTAGCACAAACCAAGACAATTAAGACATAAAAAATTACTTTTTTAATTGGATAAAATTAATTCAAACATGCAGTTTCTTTTATACATCCCATTTTAACTTTAAATTAATGGAGGTCTTGAGAAAAATAAAAATCATTGTGTGGAAAAGTAATTTTATTTTAAGTTTATGGGCTCTTGTATTATGCTGTTCTATTTGAGAATGTTATTACCTGCCTAAATTGTGTCTCTTAGACTTTACATTGGTATTGGAAGATAAGGTTATATTACTGCGTGTGCCTATGAGCACGGGGGAATCATAAAACTCAAACACATGAGTAAACCAATGGAACCTTCTTTTCTGATGGCAAACAAAGAGAAATAATATTCCAGCTATGTGAGGTATACCCATCACCTTTCTTTTGTCAGTGGGTCCTTAACCAAAATTTGAGTCAGAGATGGGAACAAAGGTTTCTTCTGATTTGCTTCAGTTCCTGTGAAGGTATTTCCTGATAAAAAACAGACATCTATGGAGAATTCCATAAAAAGGAAAAAACAAAAGTTGCTCCCTTTTAAAATTTATTCATTCATTTTGCTATTTTTTCATTCTTCTAATTATTCAGCCCTTAATTATTTTCAATGGCTACTAGATGGATCTTGAGATTATCATGCTAAGTGAAATAAGTCAAACAGAAAAAGGCAAGAACAATATGACTTTACTCATATGTGAGATATAAAACTGAAAGCAACAAAGGAACAAGATAAACAAACAAAAATACCAAAAACTGATGTACACATATAACTGTTTAGTGGTTACTAGTGGGTAAGGAGGGAGGAAGGTGGTAGAAGAGGAAGAGGGAGTCAAATACATGGTGATGGAAGGAGAACCGACTCTGGCTGGTGAGCACACAATGCAATACATAGATGACATATTATACAATTAAAAAATTTTACATTTGAAACCTGAATAATTTTTCTAACCAATAGCAACCCAATAAATTTAATTTAAAAATGTAAAAAGTTACCTAGCACTGGATATACAAACCTCTGAACTACTTTGGATATAGACATAATAATAAAAATGAAACAGTAAGATACAGAGTAATAATGGATTGGCATGGTATCAAAACTACATTAAGTACACTTTCCAGAGAGGAAGTATATCCAGTGCAAGACAGATAGAATTGAAGCATCCCTGAAGCCAACCAATAAAATGGGTATTTTATAGAGCATATTGGAAGGAAGCAGTGTTATAGTTAGAATTCAATTCATAAAGGCTCAATACTTAAAAACTATATCTTTAATAATTGCATAAGTGAATAAGACTTAGGATAAACATTCTTGTGTAAAAAGTGGGAGTCCCTTAACAAAATCTCTTGGACAAATTAACAGATAATAGAGGTGCTTCCACAAAGCAATGTAATTTCCTTAGCCAGAATATCACAGTGGTCAGAACAACTAAGCAGAATTCAATATATTATACTTTTTAGAGTTCTTCATAAATATGGATGTGTGTTTATGACTATTATAATATAGCTTATAATTCTCAGCATGAATAGGTATGCATGTAAACCTCCAAACTCCCCCAACACTACCTTCTCTCTTTACAAACTTAGCTGTTACCCAACAAGATGGAACATAGAAACGCAACAATTACAGACAATAAAAAAATAAATCCAAGAGTTTGATTTTAAGACTATCAGTAATGACTAAAATCATTATCCAATCAAAAAAAGCAAGACACCATTCATATGACAGACTCTTGACTATCCTAATATAACTGACTATCTGATTTATTTGTTTATTTATTTTTATTTGAAATCTGTCTAAGGCTAGAATAGTTTTTATGTATCCAACTGTAGTTTCCACTTCCTTTGCTTCTTCCTTTTCCACTGAGAAGCAATTTAATGTTTCATGCTTTGGTTTGCTCTTTGCTCTCGCTACAGCAGGTGGGCTCCATGCTCAACAATGCTGTCTCTGAGACATACATAAGCATAAATGGCCCTTGGAAAATTCCAAGATATTTTCAGCATATTCCTCAAATACCCTTTCTCTGCTTTCCAGAGTACCTTTCTGATTTGAAGGAGCTCATTTTTATAAGAATAACTTCCCAAATGATATATATTGTACTGTAAAAATTATGCTTTCCAGAATACTCACATACAAACAGTTCCTGTTGAACGATAAGAGTAATTAGCTCCAGATAACAGGCATTACTTTTCACCCTTTAAACTAAAGCTTGTCATTTCATTACCATTTGAGAAATGGTTTCACAGTTTATCTGCCTTTTTCACTCAGTGGGAAATTATACAACTAAGACATGTTTGTTTTTTGCTTTTTGTTTTTTACAAATAATATTCACCATGAATAAATGCAATACATATAGTTTTAACTATTTCAATTACTTATACTCCTAGATGTAAGTTCTACATAATCACACAGAACACATTTCTTTCTTCCATCACTTCTTTCTTCATATTTGAGCTCATATTTTTCTACAAGTAATGATTTGAATTCAAAAAGTATCAGCAAAAGAAAATGAAAAGGCTGTACCAATGTCACTGCCTTGCTGTGAATTTTACATGCTCCTGCTGAACTCAACTCTGAATATCTGCACTGGGTCTCCACTGTGAAAGGAAATACATCTATTCTTGAAATAATGTGCCTGTCAATAGCTT
>PVKE010023164.1:0-24898 GCA_004027555.1 Craseonycteris thonglongyai
GTTGGCCCCCGAACTGCTGTTTGATAGTTAATGCGGCCCATGAGCTGAAAAGTTTGGAGACCCCTGTAAGCCATTGAAATTCTGGAGTTTCCTAAAACAGCTAGCATTACCCTCATTTATACACCTACCCTAAATTTGTTCACTCCTTTTTCTTGACTAATAAAACCGTGTGTGTGTGTGTGTGTGTGTGTGTGTGTGTGTGTGTGTGTGTGTGTGTGTGTGTGTGTGGTAGGTTGACAATGTGTCCACTTAAAAATACTAACCTCACTATGTTCCCTTGCAACTAGATGCAGCCTCATGACTCAGTCCTGGTCAATGAGATACAAATGGAATTTGCTGGCTATGACCTCGAGGAAAGCCCTTTAAAAGATGCAGCTTTATCTGTGTGGAGCAGGGCCACACTACCTGAGGTGCAGCAGCTAGTAGCATGAGAGCATGCTAAAGATCGCCAGGAATACCTCTGACAAAAACCACCCAATCAGGAACAGAAAACTAGAAAACTGCCACTACCCTCAAACTCCCTCATGTGTCCTTTTCTTCTCTTCCCCTGGTCCTACCCACAATTCTGCTCAGTCTCTCTTAATCATGGTGTTCCTCTACCTGACATACATGCACACCCAACACACATATGCACAAACAGTCCTTTTTAAAATGGCAGTTCAATCTAAGGATAGAAGACTCAAGAGTCCTTGCGGCAATGACATAGTGGTGTCCTCAGACCTACACAGTCTCCTCTAATATTCTGCCTCATCACTACGAAAGAGAATGTCAAGACCCACTTGTCCCACATGCTCTCTTTTCTGCTTTGGTGTCTCTTTCTCTGTCTGCCTCCTCTGTGTCCTTAAAAAAATCTCACCAGTGGGAAGCCAGGATGGCTCAGTGGGTTAAGCACTCATTTTGCAGCCCCGGGGATCGAATCCCAGCCCCGGCCCGTGCGGACCCATATGCTGAACTGGGGAGTGCCCCCAGTTCAGTTCTCTCTCTGTCTCTGTATCTCTCTCTCTCTCTCTCTCTTTCTCTCTTTCTCTCTCTCTCTCTCTCTCTATCAAAACCAATAAAAAAATAAAAAATAATTTTTTTTAATCTCACCAAAAGGGACAGACTTTCTCCTTTTTAATTTCAGTCTCAAGACCAAGCCTCAGTGGGGATGAATATTTCTTTCTCTACTAAATAAGAAAAACTCTAGGAAACAGGCTTTTGCTATGCTACAGAAAGAACTAAGAGAACTTAGAGAAATCCCCCTTCTCAAGGCCTAATGTTTGAGCCTATATTTCTTGCCAAAGAAGTCAAGAAAACCTATTCCCCTGAATCACTAAGCCTCCAGGCTGGTCGTGCGAGGAGAACTTAGTAGCTTAAAATAATAACCATTTATTGTGCTCAGGAGTCTGCAGGTCATCTGGGGAGGTTCTTCTGATCTTTGCTAAGGTATCTGCTTTCTCAGGTATCTGCAGTGCAGCTGTGGATTGGCTAGTTGGCTCTGCAGATCTTAGCTGGGATCTCTCTTACATGTTTAGGGCTCATCCGACTATCAGCTATTTTACAAAGACTGTGGCTGCTTCATATGTCTCATTCTCAGCTTAGCCTGGCCCCATTCTCAGGGCAACCACAGAATAGGGGAGAAAGCAGACATGCACAGTCTTTCTAAAGCTTCTGTTCGTAGAAACTCTGCTAATAGCTTATAGACCAATGAAAACACATGAAGTTCAGATTCAAATGATGGGGAAATAGATGTGGTTTCTCTAGAGAGAGAAACTACAAAGTCATAGGGCAAGGGCCATGAATTCAGAGAGGGCCAAAGAATTGGTACCATTAATGCAAACCACCTTATATCCACCAATTTTCACCTGTGTGTAAGCTTGCGTCAAGAGAAAGCCCTCAGGCAGAGAAGTACAGGTAAGTAGAGAACACAGTATTGGCAATTACTGGAATGGTGAGTGCTGAGGAAATCTGGGTGGACTCGGTGGTCACTCTACAGTTTGGCAGATGGTCGGCAATGAACCTGACTCATCAGATGGCCACTCAGAAATCAGTCCTGGGTGTCTGGATAGATGTGAATGACCAAGAAAGACATACCAGGCTAGCTCCAAGATGGCAGCAGCACTGGAGGATGCTAAACACACCCCTCCTCTGAGCAAAGTCAGATATACAAGCAGTTACTCCTGTAAAACCACTGAGCACTGAATGAACAGCCTCTGACAAGAAGGAGACACAGACCAAACAGAGAAGGCTGATGAGCTGAGGGAGCCCTCTAGCAACTGCAGGGGCTGTAGGAGCTTCCCCCTCCATCATGAGTACCATCATGCACTTACCCCTCCAGTTTGCTAGCGTGGGAAGCACTCCATCGTGTGCTTTGGCCTAACTGCAAGATGCCTGGAGCCTTTTGCCTCTGAACAAAGAGAGCAAGCAGGAACAATCACCATACCCTCCTGGCCTCCCTGCCCAGAGCCACTACCTCTACCCTGACCACCCCCCTCTCCCCCCACCCCTCCCTCTACCGGCTAGTGCCTCAGGTACCATAAGCACCAGCTATAAGCAGAGCTATAAGCAGCTTCCCAAAACAACCTGGCAAGTAGAGCCTACACCGGAGTCTTTTCTACTTGGGACCACTTTCTATACAAGAAAAAAGCGAGGCTGTAGAGTGAAGGCTGGGCAGCCACGGGAGCTCCTACCTCCAGGCTCAGTGATGTGCTTCCTCTACCACATCCAGTCTACTGATGAGATCCTCCAAGGCAGTTTCCATTTCTGTTACCATGTTTTTAATTTCTAGAATTTTGTTTTGATCCTTTTCTTAGTGTTTTTATTTTTCTGCTTACATTGTCCATCTGTTTTTGTATATTATCCACTTTTTTCATTAGTGTCCTCATCATATTTAGTTGCTCTTCTAAATTTCTGGTATGGGGATGCCACGATAGCTCAACAGGTTGAGTGCATGCCTTGCAACAGCGAAGTCTGGGATCAAATCCTGGCCCCAACTCATGCAAACCCATATGCTGAACTGCGGTTCAACTGGTAACAACCAAGCCCTGCAGTGAAGATTCTCACCTCCCATTCAGGAGGCTCCCAGTTCAGTTCCCACCCCATGCAGCCCCATGAAACCATGTCACAATTAATGATATATAGTTATGGAGACTGCTCTGGGCCCTCTATCATTCTCTCTTTCTCTCTCTCTCTCTCTCTCTCTCTCTCTCTCTCTCTCTCTCTCTCTCTCTCTCTCTCTCCTTCTCTCAAAAAACAATGAAATAAATTTATAAATTCCTGGTATGATAATCTCAAATTTTCTATTATCTCTGAATTCTGCTTTGATGTTTGCTCTATATTTTCAGACTATGTTTTTTGCTGTGAGCAACTTCCTGATTTCTAGGCAACACCTTTTTCCTTCTGTTGCTTTTCCAGCTATTCCAAGACTTTTACAATCAATTTTCTATGTTAAATCACTCTGTCTGTGGAATATCTACAAGGGTTGCTATTGTCTTATTAGATACTGACAAGAAGAATAGAGTAGGGCCTTCATAGGTGGTATCTGGGATGCCATGCATGGGCAACCAAAAGAGTTCTTAATACAATAGAGCAGAATGTATTCCGAAATATATATGTGCCTTAATAAGCAAAGGAGCAGCAAAGAAATAAATGTCATGCATTACAAATGAGAAAGGGAAACAAACGTTTTAATCATGAAATTGCTTGTGCCTTGTCCTGCTTTTAACTGTTATTTATCCTTAACATGATTTATACCACTGTTAATATTAAATGTGGACCCTGTGCCATCTTTTTTAAAAATTGTTTTAAATTGATATCTTTCAGAAGGTGAATGAATAAATAAATTGTGGTATATCTGAACAATGTAATATTATTTGGCACCAAAAAGAAATGAGCTATCATGTCATGAAAAGACATGGAGTAAATTTAAAGACATCACCAAGTGAAAGAGCTGATCTAAAAAGGCTAAATCCTACATAGTGCCAACTATATGACATTCTGGAAAAGGCCAAACTATTGAGACAGGATAAAGATCCGTGGTGACCAAGGGTTTGGGGGCAGGAAAATGTGAATAAGCAAAAAACAGAGGATTTTTAGGATAGTGAAATTATTCTGTATACTATAATGGATACATGTCATTTACATGCATCAAAACTTATAGAGCATCTAACAAAGGATGAACCCTAATGTAAACTAGTCTGTGGTGATAATGATGTGTCCATGTTGATTCATCAATGTAACGAATGTACCTTCTTGGTGGACGATATTGATAGGCTGTGCGGGAGAACTTATATGGAAATGGGAAATTTTTGCTATAAACCTAAAATGTCTCTTAAAAAATAAAGAATAGGGGAAGCCAGGATGGCTCAGTGGGTTAAGCACTCACTTTGCAGCCATGGGGACCTAGGATCAAATCCCAGCCCCGGCCCGTGTGGACCCATATGCTGAACAAGGGAGTGCCCCCAGTTCAGTTCTCACGGGGGTGAAAACCCCGGCCCAGTTCCTGCCCTGTGCAGCCCACCCACCTGTGGAATGAAACTATGTGGAAAAACCGATGATGTGCAGCTATGGAGACTGTTCTGGGCCTTCCCCTTCTCTCTGTCTCTGTCTCTGTCTCTGTATCTCTCTCTCTCTCTCTGTCAAAAACAATAAAAATAAATCTTAAAAAAAATGATGGATATATATACTTCTTAAAAATTGTTGGAGAATTGCCTGAAGCCTAGCTGAACAGAAGTCCTATGGGCATGTGGCAGTTAAAAATCAGGACAGACTAAGGGAAACAGACAGGATGAACTGGATATTGAAAAGGAGGAACCTACATGATTCCCCTTGAGCCAGATCTGAGCTCAAAAATAGGACAATGCATTGCACCCCAATACAAGTTTTACTAATGAGGGTAATGGATATTCTTTAAAAAACATTTTTCTGATAGATACGTATTTAGAAAGAGAGTGTGTATTGAGTATCCCAGCATTGTCTACATGTCCAAGGTTCTTTTCCCAAATCAGAACATAGCACCCTTTCACTCTTCTCACTTTAAAGAAGCTAACTGGGGGAAGCTGGGATAGCTCAGCAGGTTGAAAGCTTACGTTGCAGCCCCAGGGTCCAAGGATTGAGTCCCAGCCTCAGCCCATGTGTACCCATATGCTAAACTGGGGTGTGCTTCCCACACCAGTTTGGTTCCTGCCAGGGAAAGCTTCCCAGGTGGAAGGTCTCCAGTTCAGCTCCCACCTGGGGCATGCCTCTCCTGTAGAAGGTCCTCAACCCACAGGGGTGTGCCTCCCATGCAGGAGCACCCCTGTCCAGTTACCACTCTGCTGGGCTGAGTGCCCACCTGCGGAATGAAACTATGTTGAGAACTGCTGGCATACAACTATGGAGACTGCTCTGGGCCCTTTCCCTTTTCTCTGTGTCTCTCCGTCTCTCTCTCTCTCTCTGTCAAAAACAATAAAAATAAATCTTTTTTTAGATAGATAGATAGATAGATAGATAGATAGATAGATAGATAGATAGATAGATAATAAAATCAGGATAAACATTTCAATTGTGGAGGTCCTCCCTGAGGAGCAAGGAGTCCCAGTCCCACACGGCTACCCTGCTCAGGTCTCCAGTTCCAGAGAGAGGAGTCACTACAACTTCTGGCTGTGAAAACCAGCGGAGATTGTGGCTGAGTGAGATGGAGGGCAGCTGGCGTTCCAGGTGTTCTTTTGAAAAAGCCAGAACATGGACTTGCTCACTGACATACTCACTTGCTCTGAAACTACAGTACTGGGTAGCAGCTCAAAAGACACCAGGGACATAAAGGGAGGAACTAAATTATCTGGCAGGGAGAGGCTGGAATAGCAGCTTTCTCGAAGACAGAAGTGTTGGCGGAAGACATTGTTCCTTTGTTGAGGCCTCCTCCCACTCCCAGCATGCAGATGCAAGCAGCCACCATATCTGAGTCGCTATCAATCTATCACCCTTCACCCCACCTTAGTGATTCCCTGAAATCCCACTCCACCCAACTTGCAGCCCACCCAAATCATTTCCAGTGGCTTTTCCATACAAAGAGCCTGTCTTAGCTCATACTTCAGACTTTCCTAAAATCTCTCAAAGGTTCACAAACCCCAAACAAGCAGCATCTCACCTCCATATACCTTATACTTCTTGATAAGCAGCTCTAAGCCCAGCACTAGTGGCAACTGGCCTCACTTCACAGCTTAGCCTCTCCCAGGCACCTCCAATTCCAGTGCAGGTAGAAGCCATCTGTGGAGTGTTAGTGGGTAATTTCACTGGGCAAGGCACAGGCTATGGCTGAACTTGGCCTGTGGCAGGTTCCCTCCCCAAAAGCCATGGGGACAACATGCTCAGTGATTAGTTTAAGATCTAGCCGGAGTACTACCTGGCTGCCTCCAAGGACAACATGCCCAAAGGGCAGACCTGGCAGGCACCAGAGCCCTACTAAAGTGAATCCTGCTTCATAAGGTTATCTTTTGCACAACAGCACCTCCACTAGTCACTGCCTATCCTTACAACCAATCAGCTCCTCCACTAGTCACTACCTGTCCTTACAACCAATCAGCTCCTCCACTAGTCACTGCCTGTCCTTACAACCAATCAGCTCCTCCACTAGTCACTGCCTGTCCTTACAACCAATCAGCCTGAGGGTCAGTCCCTCTCACTGATGTGCATACAACAATCAAGGCTCAACTACAACAAAAAGACATACAAAACCCACTAAAGGGACATACTTGGAGTACGTAGCTCAAGTGACCAATTAGGCTGCTCCACTGGGTCCTACAGGACATCTACTACATAAAGCCAGTCTACAAAGACTGGGAGACATAGAAGCCCTTCTTAACACATAGAAACAAACACAGAAGGCAGCCAAAATTGGAAGACAAAAAAACATATCTCAAAGAACAGAACAATGCTCCAGAACAATAACTAAAGCAAATGGAGACAAGCAATCTATTAGATACAGAATTCTAAACATGGGTTATAAGGATGTTCAATGCTCTCAGTGAAAACTTCAACAAAGAAACAGAAAACATAAAAATAGAGACAGAAAACATAAAGAACCAGTCAGAAATTTAAAAACAAAAACAAAAACCAAAACACTTTAGAAGACATCAACATCAGATTAGATGAAACAGAGGATCAGATCAGCAATTTGGAAGACAAGGTAGCAGAAAACACCCAATCAGAACAAAAAGAAATAGAAAAATAAAAAAATATGAGGACAGTTTAAGAAGCCTTTGAGACAACATGAAGAGCACTAACAGTCTCATCATAGAAGTACCAGAAGGAAAAGAAATAGAGCAAAAAATCAAATACCTCTTTGAAAAAGTAATGATGAAAAACCACCTTCACTTGACAAAGTAAATAGACAAACAAATCCAGGAAGCACAAAAAGTCCCAAACAAGATTAACTCAAAGAGGGCCACACCAAGACAAATCCTGTTTAAATGCCAAAGTTTAAAGACAAAAAGAGAATCTTAAAAGCAGCAAGAGAAAAGCAGTTAGTTACTTACAGGGGAACTCCCATATGACTGTTAGCTGATTTCTCTACAGAAACTTTACAAGCCAGAGGGATTGGCATGAAATATTCAAAGTGAGGAAGAGCAAGAAACTATAAGCAAGATTACTCTACCTAGCAAAGCTATCATTTAGAATTGAAGAACAGATAAAAAGAGCTTCCCAAACAAGAAAAACCTAAAGGAGTTCATCACCACCAGACAAGTATTACTAGAAATGTTAAAGGGACTTCTTAAGAAAAAGGAGGAGGATGAGGACAACGACAAGGATGAGGAGGACAAAGAGGAAAAGGAGGAGGAGGACAAGGAGATATGAATAATAAGGTAATAACTATGCATATCTATTAATAATTACTTTCAATGTAAATGATTAGATGTTCCCATCAAAAGGCATAGGGTAGCTGAATGGATAAGAAAATAAGACCCTTACATATGCTGCTTATAAAAGACTCACTTAAGATTGAAAGGCACACAGAGACTGAAAGTAAAGGAATCAAAAAGATATTTCATGAAAATGTAATCAAACAAAAAAGCTGGGGCAGCAATACTCATACCAGACAAAATAGCCTTTAAAACAAAGACTATAACAAGAGACAAAGAAGGACCCAGTAATCCCACTCTGTGTATTTTATCTGACAAAACCCAAAATGGTACTTTGAAGGACATGTGCATCCGCATGTTCATTGAATCATTATTTACAAGAGCCAAGATATGGAGGCAACCTGAATGTCCATCATGGATGAATGGGTAAAAGAGAGGTTATACATATATAATATGAATATTACTCAGCCATTTTAAAAAAGAACGAAATCTTGCCATCTACAACTATAAGGATGGATCTAGAAGGTATTATGTTGAGTGGAGTAAGTCAGAGAAAGACAATTGCCATATGATTTTATTTATATGTAGAATCTAAAGAACAATATGAACAAACAAAACAGAAAAAATTCATAAATACAGAATGTTTTGAGGGTTGTCAGATGGGAGGGAAGTTGAAGGGATGGTTGAAAAAAGGGAAGGGATTAAACAGTACAAATTGGTAGTTACAAAATAGTCAAGGGATGTATTGTAAAACATAAGAAATATAATCAGTAATATTGTAATAACTATGTATGGTGTCAGATGAGTACTAGGCTTATCAGAGTAATCATCTTGTAAATTATATAAATGTCAAATCGCTATGTTGTGCACATGAAATTAATATAATATTGTATGTAAACTGTATTATAAAAAAACTTTATTGTTTTTGACAGAGAGAAAGAGACAGAGAGAAGGGAGAGAGCCCAGACCAGTCTCCATAATTGTACATTAGTTTCCAATATAGTTATGTTCCACAGGGAGACGTGGGGCTGCACAGGTAAGGAACTGAGCTGGAGGCCTCCTGCATGAGAGGCATGCCACTGGGGGGTCTCCCACATGGGAAGCTCACCCTGGTGAGAACCAAACTGGGGGCACACCCCAGTTAGGCATATGGGTCTGCATGGGCCAGGGCTGCAAGATGAGCACTCAACCCACTGAGCCATTCCAGAATCCCTGAAAAAAATTTTAATTATCAAATTAAAAGAAAAGAAAGTGAAGGGTGAAATTTTAAATAATAAAAATAAAAGTATGACTAAAACAAACCAAATAGCTTTTGAAAAAAAATTATTATACTCACAGGGATAGTGTATAACAGATGTTAATTTAGAATGGAGGCTTTAGTTTATTAATCCACATAAATAGAGGAGAACCAACATTTTCTCACAAATTTCCTCTTTTCACGCATTCCCATGACAGCCAAAAGTTAAAACATTATTACATCAGAAATAAAAAAACATTGGTTGCATTATCTAGCAAGTAGGACTATTCCTTAGGTGGGTTTTTAAATCTTCTGTTTTATATAAATTAATCTTCCCATAAACATCACAGAAACTGCAAATTTGGCTTCATATTTACATAAAAATATAGAGAAAAAGAAATACAGACCAATATGCACATACCATTTTAGAATGCAGCCTCTTACAAACAATCACATTTGCTTCTTCATTCTGAATCAAGATCACAGGGACATTCAGAAGTGAAACTAAATGAGGGAAGATAACAATCTGCTTGAGTAGTTCTTTACTTGTGCCAGTCTGGAAAAGCACATTATGCTCCAAGAAAGAAACAAAAGTGCAGCTGAATGACAGACAGTATGTTTAGAGTTTATTTCAAGAAAAAAATGAATTACTTTAATACCATGAAACTACATTTGATAACTATTCAAGTCAACAAAGAGAAACAAAACATTTCTCTTTTATAATCTGACCTTTCTGCAACTGTATTTAGTCCATGCTTCCATCATGGTTAATAGTTGTAAGCAACAGAATATGCGTTCCGATTGAATATGAGAAAGAACATTCAAACGTTAAGCAGATCATAAAGTCCTCTGGAGGGCTGGAGACCCAGGCTTGCAGTGAGTTCCCAGGGACAGTTCCCAAATCTACACTGCAGACAAGTCTGATTGGTAAACTCTTGCCACCACCACTGCCACCAGGCAATAACTATGCAGTTAGAACCACTGCTACATCTATTCCAGGAATTCTACCTCACAGCCTTAACCTCCAAAGAAAGAGAACAAGTTCAACATCTGTATTAGTCAGGATTCTCCAGAGAAACAAACCAATAGGATGTATAGAGAGAGAGACAGACCAATAGGATACATATATGATGTGTACGAGGCTGTCCAGAAAAAATGCAGCCATTGTCAATATAACAAGCATGGTTACATGGCTGGATACTTTCCAGAGGGCCCTTATATAGAGAGAGAATGAGATATTGATGTAAATATAGAGAGACAGAGATAAAGATAGAGATATGAGAGAAGTTGGCTCATGTGATTGTGCAGGGTTTGTCAAAATATGATAGAGCAAGCTGAAAGGGAAGAATTTCAGTTCAAGTTCAAAGACAATCTGCTGGCAGAATTCCCTCTTGCTCGGCACAAGTCAGTCTCTCCGGCTATACAAGCCTTCAACTGATTATGTGAGGCCCACTCACATTTGAGAAGGAGATACACTTTATTCAAAGTCCACTGATTTAAATGGTAATCTAATGCAAAAGCACCTTCACAGAAACTCCAGAATAATGTCTGACCAAATATCTGGGGACCATAGCCCAGTCAAGTTGTCACATAAACTTAAGCATCACACCATCCTGGCTTTCTTCTGTTACCAGCTTTTGAGTCATTATTTGGCAAAAACTTGTTTGAGTGACAGAGTATAAATCAGTGGGTGTGCAGGCAGAAAAGAGATGGCACACTCAGAAGGACAATTGCAGAGTGTTTACTAAGAGGACTATTGACAATGATGTGGAAAGGGATGGTAACACACCCAATGACAAGCAACAGGGGACACCATTACTGCACTAGATCTGAAGGACCAAGGACTAGCAACTATTATTTGGGACAACTAGTAGAGATAGTAAATAGCTTTTTGTTTTGTGGTGGTTTGGTCTGGTCTGGTCTGGTTTGGCTTTAGAGCTTTGGGGGAATTTATTGAGATCCACTTTCATGTACCAAAAAGTTGCTGAGCTATTCTCCATCAGTGGCAGGTGTCACTGCTAGTTGTCCTTTTTTCATCGCACAAGACACTGACATTCTGTTCACCTTATTCACACACATGGTTTCAGTGCAGTTTCTCATCTGTATCCTCCACCACATTGTCAAGGTCATCAGTTATCTCTATGACCCTACTATCTCTACTCTGTATTCCTGGAACAGCAACAACAATCAGACATAGATGGAGCTGGGGGAATCAGCTCTCTCCTTCGCTGTCCAGTCTCCTCCTGCTATGACCTTACATTGGCTAAACCCAACCAGAAGCCAGAGGCAAACAAACCTTGGTACCATGGTCCATACAAGTCAGCCTCCTGGGACACAGGGAAGGCAGAGAGTTGAAGAGAAGTGGAAATGGAGAAACAAATAGAAGAACCCCATTACCTAGAGCCAAGGACACTGGCCTGGGTACCATCTGTAAGGGAAACTAGGAATAGGAGGGCTGGGAACATGACACCTGCCTTCAATCTTCAGGAGGCAGGATTAAAAATGAGGAAACTTTCCAAAATAGAAGAAAGATGTTCCAGTACTGTGGAGTAAATGCAAACAAGATAGCTGTCGGTCCAGTTGAGCTGCAGTTCAGCACATTGTGTTGCATGACCTGGGGCCAGGAATTGAACCCCAGACTTTGTGACTGCAAAGACATCTCGAGAGACGTCATCAAGACTGCGGCATGAGAGGGGCTCTTGAAAGCTCTCCTGGAAAGACAACCATTTAAACAACTAAAATCCAACCAGAGAATCCCTAAGCAACACACAGCCTCGGCTGAGGGACCCACTCATCACAAGAAAATCCCTAAAGCTGGAGAAACGGAGGCGAGTGAGAGAGAAGGACAGGGAGCCGTGTGGGGACCCGCCGTGGAGCGGGACCCGGAGACCCACCAGTGACGGCCCAGAGGCTGAGCCGAGTCCCGCAGAGGAGAGACGGACGGAGGTGGCAGCGCGGGGACGCGGGTCCAGGAGCAGAACGACCTGGGCGGGTTGGAGGCCGGGAGCGGACAGAGGCGGAGGCGCCGATGCCAGAGCGCGGGGTGGATGGAGAAAGCGGGCGCAGTGACAGTGGTGAGAGGCCCCGGTGGGGGTGCGGGGGGCACAGCCAGGGCGCGGGGCGGGCGGCCAGGGCATGGGGCGGGCGGCCAGGGCGCGGGGCAGGAGGCCAGAGCAAGGCCCCTGCAGCAGCTGGAGATCGGGGTGGGTGACTGGAGTGAGGATCCGGCTGCTGGCGCTGGAGTCGGGAGGCTGAAGCTGGGGGCCTGCGAAGCGTGAGGCCGGCAAGTGGAGCCCAAGGAGGGTGTTCCAGTGGCTGGAGCACCGACACCGGGAGTGTGCTGGTGGCTGAGGCACAGAGTGGCCCTCAGTGAGGTGAGGCCCCAACCGGAGCACTGCGTGGCCTTGGACACGGAGCCTGGCTGCTTCCCCTTGCTGTCTCCCAGGGCTCGCCAGCTCTGCCAGTCTCACCCAGAGCCTGCTTTCAGTGAGCTGCTGCCCGGAAGCCGCCATCACCCTGTGAAGCAATCAGACCTGCGCCTTTCCCAAAAAACCTGCCCCCACTCTTCCCGCTAAAGCTGGTACAGGGATCTAGGAAAACTGAAACACAGGCATGGCAGCTTCTGACTGCAGTGGGATCTGGAAGACATAGAATATCATCACCCACCTTATCTTCTCAAACAGGAGGTGTTCAGAGACTAGGGTGACTGAGTCAAAGAGAAGCCCACCTTCTAGGAAGTCTCCCACTGTGAGAAACCAAATAAACAAGAGAAAATATTATAAGACACTGCAGCAACTTGAGCCAGGAAGTAAAAGAAATATTTTTTCATGTCTATCAGGGGAAAAGTCCTCATGTCCAGGAAAAGAGATGCTCCAACACCAATGAATACCCTTGTGAACAAAGATGCTCAGGAAGAAAGAGAAAAAATCTCCAGAAAAGGAACTTGAAGATATGAAAATATATGCGGTGAATGAATGACAGAGAATTCAAGACTGCAATTCCGAAAACACTCAAAGAGTACAAAGAAAACTGGCAGAGTACACAGAGGGAACTAAGTGAACTCAGAAAAAAAATTGAATCTATAAAAAGAAGCAAATAGAAATTCTGGAGATAAAACAATAAAAGAAATGACAGATTAAATAGATAGCATAGGAAGCAAAGCTGACCAGATGAAGAAAAGAATTAGTGAAATCAAAGAAGAAATTTGGAAATGTCTCAGAAGAAAGAGACCAAAGAGCTAAAAGAATTGAAAGATATCTACAAGAACAATCTAAATCCATTAGAAAAAAATAATAGAAGAATAATAGATATTCCAGAAGGAGCAGAGGACAAGATGGGCACAGAGAATTTACTCAGACAACTGGTAGACGAGAACTTCCCAAATCTATGGCAAGAACTGGAACCTCAAATCCAAGAAGGAAACAGGACCCCTAGCTACTTAAATCCTAACAGACCCTCTCCAAGGTACATTATACTGAAGATATCAAAGGTCAAAGACAAAGAAAGAATCCTCAAGGCAGCCAAAAAAAAGAACACCATAACCTATAAAGGAAAGCCCATGAAACTGTCGTAAGATTTCTCAACAGAAATTCTACAAGCCAGAAGGGGATAAAACAAAGTATTCAAAATATTAAAGGAGAAAAATTACAGGCCAACAATCCTGTACCCAGAAAAGTTCTCCTTTAGATATGAAGAAGAAATAAAGACCTTTGCAGACATAGAGAAACTGAAGGAATTCTCCAGCACAAGGCCAGCATTTCAAGAAATACTGAAGGGGGCAATTGGACCTGAAACAAAAACAAAAAGTAAATAGAGATAAGCTAGAACAACAAAAACATAAAAGGGGAGGAAGTGAAGGTTTAAATTTCCGAAGAGAATGGAGATACAAAACATCCGTAAGTAAAGGAAACACTACATATATGAAACTTTCTTTTATATAAAGTTCAAGGTAACCACTGAAAAAGAACTTAGAACTGGAACACATAACAATAAAAGAAGAGAAAACAGAAAAAACAGTCATAAACACCATCAAACTGAAATAATCAATGGGAAGAAAAAAGCAAAGAAGCAACCAAAAAAAGAGCTACCAGAAAACAAAAGATAAAATGGCTATAGGAAATCCTCATATATCAATCATCACCCTAAATGTAAATGGACTGAACTCACAAAAAAAACACACAGAGTAGCAAACTGGATTAAAGAACAAAAACCAACCTTATGCTATCTACAAGAGACACAGCTCATCCACAAGGACAAACACAAGCTCAAGGTGAAAGGGTGTGAAAAAATACTCCCAAGCAAATGGCACCCAGAGAAAAGCAGGTGTTGGGGAAGCCGGGATGGCTCAGTGGGTTAAGCACTCACTTTGCACTGCCGGGGACCAAGGATCGAATCCCGGCCCCGGCCCGTGCGGAACCATGTGCTGAACTGGGAGCTCCCCCAGTTCAGTTCTCTCTCTGTCTCTGTATCTCTCTCTATCTCTCTCTCTCTCTCTGTCAAAAAAAACAATTAAAAATAAATAAATAAATATTTAAGAAAAGCGGGTATAGCCATACTTATATCTGGTAACTCAGACTTCAGGATCAAAAAGATGATAAGAGACTTTTTAATGATAAAGGGGACAATACAACATGAAGATATTATACTTATTAATATATATGCCCACAACCATGAAGCACCAAAACTTTACAAAGCAAATAGATCTAAAAGGAGAAACTGACAAAAATACAATTATAGTAGGGGACTTAAATACCACATTGACAACCATGGACAAATCATTCAAACAGAAAATAAATAAGGAAATATCAGCTTTAAATGATACATTACAGCAATTGGATATAATTGACATTTATGGGATACTTTGTCCTACAACATGTGACTAGACATTCTTTTCTGGTTCACATGGAACATTCTCAAGGATAGGTCACATGCTAGGACACAAAGCTAGCCTCAGCAAATTGAAGAAGATTGAAATCATACCAAGTGTATTCTCTGATCACAAAGCTTTGAAATTGAAGATCAACTACAAAAAAAAAAAAAAAAAGGCAGGAAAAAACATATGTACATGGAGATTGAACAACATGTTATTAAAAAATGACTGGATCAAAGAAGAAATAAAAAAAGAGATTAAAAAATACATAGAAACAAATGACAATGAAAACACAACATACCAGAATTACTGGGATGCAGCAAAAGCAGTAATAAGAGGGAAATTTATATCACTACAGGCCTTTCTCAAGAAACAAGAGAAATCACAAGTAGACAACCTAATATCACATCTTTAAAAACTAGAAAAATAAGAACAAAAACACCCAAAGCCAGCAGAAGAAAGGAAATAATAAAAATCAAAGCAGAACTAAATGAAATAGAGGATAGAAAAACAATAGAAAAAATTAATGCAACAAAGAACTGGTTCTTTGAAAAAATTAAAATTGACAAACCCCTGACTAGGCTCACTAAAGGAAAAAGAGAAAACACACAAATAATCAGAATTAGTAATGAAAGAGGAGAAATTACAACTGATACCACAGAAATAGGAAGGATTACACAAGATTACTATGAAGGACTATATGCCACCAAATTTAGCAACCTAGAACAGTGGTCGGCAAACTGCGGCTCACTGCGGCTCGCGAGCCGTAGCGAGCCGCAGTTTGCCGACCACTGACCTAGAAGAAATGGACAATTTTTTAGAAACAGATAGTCTACCTAGACTGAATCAAGAACTGGATAACCTACACAGAATAATCAACATTAAAGAAATTGAAACAATCATCCAAAACCTACCCAAAAGCAAGAGTCCAGGACCTGATGGCCTCATTAATGAGTTTTACCAGGAATTCAAAGAGAAACTAATACCTATCCTCCTCATTCTTTCCCAAAATGTTGAAGAAGAGACAATACCTCAACTCACAACTCATTCTATGAGGCCAACATTACCCTAATACCAAAGCCTGGCAAGGACATCACAAAAAAAGAAAAGTATAGACCAGGGGTGGCGAACCTTTTGGCGATTGAGTGCCAAAGTTTATGAAATAAGAGTATACTCGCTCGACTCGCATGCCAACCCATCGAGTGAGATAGAGGTATCGATTATTTTTATGTCTATAAGAGCATAAACAATAATTTTTAAATGGTATTCACAGCTCCGCATACCAAAATAATTGCTCCACGTGCCACTTTGGGCACGCATGCCATATGTTCACCACCCCCACTATAGACCAATATCTCTGATGAACACCGATGCAAAAATCCTAAATAAAATACTCGCAAATAGAATACAACAATGCATTAAAAAGTTTATACATCACTATCAAGTGGGATTCATCCCAGGGGCACAGGGATGGTTAAACATAGGCAAATCTATCAATGTGATATGCCACATAAACAAAATAAAAGATAAAAACCATACAACTATATCACTTGATGCAAAAAAGCATTCGACAAAATACAACATCCATTTATGATCAAAACACTTAATAAAATGGGTATAGAAGGAAAGTACCTCATCATCATAAAGGCCATATGTGACAAACCCTCAGCAAATTCATAGTGAAAGGGGAAAAACTGAAAACTTTTTTTCTAAAATCAGTAACAAGACAGGGATGTCTGCTGTCACCACTGCTTTTCAACATAGTGCAGGAAGTTCTAGCCAGAGCCATTAGGCAGGAAAAAGAAATACAAGGCATCCAAATTGGGGATGAAGAAATAAAACTGTCACTTTTTGCAGATGACATGATCCTTTATACAGAAAATCCTCGGGGAAGCTAGGATGGCTTAGCTTCGATCCTCGGAGACCAGGGATCGAATACCGGCTCCGGCCCAGGCGGACCCATGTGCTGAACTGGGGTGTGCCCCCAGTTCAGTTCTTGCTAGGGTCTATGTGGGAGGTTCCCAGCCCAGTTCCTGCCCTGCACAGCCCTGTGCCCACCTGTGGAGTGAAACTGTATGGAAAAACTAATACTGTCAACTATGGAGACTGCTCTGGGCCCTCCTCCTTCTCTCTGTCTCTCTCTCTCTCTCTCTGTCAAAAACCAATAAAAATAAATCTTTAAAAAAAGAAATTCTAAAGATTCCACCAGAAAACTATTACAAATAATAAATGAATATAGTAAAGTTGCAGGATACAAAATCAATGTACAAGAATCCACAGCATTTTTATATACAACTAAACTTCAGAAAAAGAAATAAGAAAAAATTTTATATACAAACAACAAACCTCCAGAAAAAGAAATGAGAAAAATGATACCATTTGCAATCAAAACATAGAGAATAAAATACTTAGGAATAAACTTAACAAAGAACATGAAGAACTTATACATGGAAAACTGTAAGACACTTTTAAAAGAAATTGAAGAAGATACAAAGAAATGGACAGTTATTCCATGTTCATGGATTGGAAGAATCAACATAATTAAAATGGCCATATTACCCAAAGCAATATGCAGATTTAATGCAATTCCCATAAAAATCCCACAGACATTCTTTTGAGAAATAGATTAAAAAATTATCAGATTCATATGTAACCACAAAAGACCCCAAATCACCAAAGCAATCCTCCGGGGAAAAAAAATAAGGCTGGAGGCATCACCCTCCCTGACTTCAGTCTATATCTATACTACAAAACATCAATAATCAAAACAGCTTGATATTGGCAGAGAAACAGACATACAGACCAATGGAACAGAATCGAAAACCCAGAAATAAACCCACAAGCATGTGGACAGATAATTGTTGACAAAGGAGCGAAAAATATACAATGGAGAAAAGAAAGCCTCTTCAGTAAATGGTGCTGGGAAAATTGGAAAACCACATGCAAAAGAATGAATCTGGACTGTGAAATATCATCATATATGAAAATTAACTCAAAGTGGATTAAAGACCTCCACATAAGACTCAAAACAATGAAGTGCATAGAAGAAAGCATCAGTACTAAACTTATAGACCTTGGGCTCACAGAGCACTTTATGAACTTGACCCCAAAGGCGAGGGAAGTAGAAGCAAAAATAAACGAATGGGACTATATCGAACTAAAAAGCTTCTGCACAGCAAAGGACACTGTTAACAAAGTAAAAAGGAAACCAACCAAATGGGAGAAAATCTTCCCAAACAATGCCTCTGATCAGGGGCTAATATCTAAAATATATAAAGAACTCATACAACTCAACAACAACAAATGATCTAATTTAAAAAATGGGCAGAAGACCTAAACTAGCACTTCTCCCATTAAGACATGGAAATGGCCAACAGATACATGAAAAAATGCTCAACATCACTAGCAATGAGGGAAATGCAAATTAAAACCACAATGAGATACCATCTTACACCTGTTAGTATGGCTATAGTCAACAAGACAAGGATAACAAGTGCTGGAGAGGCTGTGGACAAAAAGGAACCCTCACACACTGCTGGTGGGAATGTAAACTGGCACAACCACTATGGAAGGCTGTATGGAGATTCCTCAAAAAACTAAGAATGGCATTACCATATGACCCAGCAATCCCTCTCCTGGGCATCTACCCAAAAAACCTGAAAACCTTAATCCGCAAAGATGTATGTACCCCAATGTTTATCGCAGCACTGTTCACAGTGGCCAGAACATGGAAACAACCCAAGTGACCTTTGATAGATGACTGGATAAAAAAGTTATGGTACATTTACACAATAGAATACTGCTCAGCAATAAGAAAAGATGTAATATAACAATGTGTGACAACATGGACGGACCTTGAAACCATCTTATTAAGCGAAATAAGTCAGACTGAAAGAATCAAGAAACATGACCTCACTCATAGGTGGAATATAAAACTGAAAATAACAAAGAAACAAAAACTCATGAACACAGTCAATAGTTTAGTGGTTATTTGAGGGTAATGGGGGAGGGGTGGGAGGGGGGAGTAGGAAGGGAGCATCAAATATATGGTGATGGAAAGAGAACTGATTCTGGGTGGTGAGCACATAATGTGATGTAGAGATAATATAATGTAGAATTCTACACCTGGAAACAATATAGTTATCAACCAGTGTTACTCCAATAAATTTAACAATTAAAAAAAAAGACATTTGTCATTTTTAAACTCCATCATTAGAGTACATTGCTCAGGTGACAGACGCACATAGTAGCCACTGCGGTGGCACACACCGGTCAACCTCAGGAAAGCTGGAAGCAGCCAGCACAGCTCCTGCATGGGCACTTCTCTGCTCATCTAGGGCGTCCACTGTCCTGGCATTCCCATCCCTCTGCATCTTCACCCAGCTCGCCTTTTCCCTTACAAGAGATTGGACATTTTCTAATGTTAGCTGAGAAGAACAAGAAGCAAAAGTGCCTGTACAAAAATAAAACTTGTCATTTTAGCAAAGATCCCCTAACTGTGTGACATAGTACTCAAATCTCCAATGTAATCTTTAAAAGACTCCAGGTCAAAGGGCATTGGCCTGACCACAGGAGCCTCAGTAAGGATGGACGGCAGCCGCCTGCTATCCTCATGACAGCCGTTTGGGGGCAGTAGACACTGGCATCAGCCTCTCCTCCAGGTGTTTTCTAAGAACAGCCCACCCATGTGTATGTAAACTCTTAAAGTCCATCGGCTTAATTGTTCCAGAGGTTCTACTTGTAAAAATAGACCAAGGTGCTCTAGCGCCCAAGCACCTCACAATCATGTACTGTTGGGCCTGCACTGTGTGATCCTGCACTGACTGAACTTACTATTGTTCAGTTGCCAATATTTAAAAATTGGGAAATTCCAAACCAAAAGCCAGATTGCCAGCTTCTCCTAAAAGTTAGTACACTCTGGGAAAACAGCCCTGTTCTAGCATGGCCACACTCAATAGGAGCTGAGAGATGCCGAACTCCTTCCACTAGTGCTCTTCAAGTCACCGCTTCTTTGGTCCCCTAGAAACTGAGGCTGACCATGAGTGACTGATTGTCATCAGAACTATGCTTTTGTTTTTCTTCTTTTTTTTTTTTAAGATTTATTTTTATTGTTTTTGTTTTGTTTTTTTGACAGAGAGAGACAGAGAGAAGGGGGAGGGCCCAGAGCAGTGTCCATAGTTGACAGCATTAGTTTTCCATATAGTTTCACTCCACAGGTGGGCGCGGGCTGCACAGGGCAGGAACTGGGCCGGGAGCCCCCTGCAGAGGCCCTGGCAAGAACTGAACTGGGGGCATACCCCAGTTCAGCAGATGGGTCCGCACGGGCCAGGCCCGGGATTCGATCCTTGGGCTCCGGGGTTGCAAAGCGAGCTCTTAACCCGCTGAGCCATCCCAGCTTCCCTGTTTTTTTTATAATCAAGTGAGAGAGAACAATATTTCTCCCGCCAGTCTCTATCAAAATCTGAGGAAACTAAAGATAAACTACAAGAACCACATGTTTCAAAAAAAGGGGGAGGGAAGCTGGGATGGCTCAGCGGGTTAAGTGCTCCCTTTGCAGCCCCGGAGCCAGAGGATCAAATCCCGGGCCCGGCCCAGGTGGACCCATGTGCTGAACTGGAGTGTGCCCCCCAGTTCAGTTCTTGCCGGGGCCCATGCAGGAGGCTCCCAGCCCAGTTCCTGCCCTGCGCAGCCCCGCACCCACCTGTGGAGTGAAACTATATGGAAAACTTATGCTGTCAACTATGGAGACTGCTTTGAGCCCTCCCCCTTCTCTCTGTCTCTGTCTGTCTGTCTGTCTCTGTCAAAAAAAGAATAAAATTAAATCTTAAAAAAAAAAAAGGTGGTGGGGAGAAGGGAGCCAGTTTTTGTGCTGAAGTAAAGCAACCTGCTTCACTTATTGCTGTGTCTGGCGTAGGCCCCTGTGACTGTGGGGTTGTGATACCTGGCAAAGCCCTAGCAGACTCCTTTAGACCCACTTTAGCCTCTTGGTTTATTTGATTTAACTTGCTTTTCAAGCCCTAGTCATAATATTATTTTATTAAAAACACCACATGCCACCTAGAAGAAGGGGGGGTGTCCAATTGCTTGTTTATTCGTTCAGTATCCATTCAATCATTAATTATGGAGCACTTGTGGGCAAGGTGCTTTGCTAAGCACCACAGATAAAGCTAAATGGCAAAGACTGACATGATCTTGGCTTTCACAGAGCAGCCATTCTCTGTCCAGCTCCTCTCCAGAACTTAACTGGAGCATATTACTATGTAGAAGCCTCATTTTTCAGTGAGTGACTTCACAGCTTTTTCCTTAGTGTGCACAATGCCCTGGAAAAGTGTTCCTGCATAGGGTAAGAAGGGTTGCTTTCTGTGAGAAAACATCAAAAAGGGAGAGGGGCAAAAATTGTCACTGACAAGTGCCCACAGATTTTCACTACTGTATCAGTCAGGATAGGCTGTTGTGCTGCGGTAACAAATAAGCCCAATGCTGCGTGTCTATCACAGATCAGCCGTGGTGCTTGTCCAGGTCACCTACACCCTGGCCTCAGGTTGATGCAGTAGCTTCTATCTGTGACCTGGCCAGTTTGCAGCGGAAGGAAAGAGTTTTGGTCAAACCACACAATAACCTTTAGCTTCTGTGTGGGAGTCTTTCATTCTTATTTCTCTGAACAAAGCAAATCTCATGGCCACATTTGAGTGCAGCAGGGAAGAAACATACACAAGGACTGTCTGGGAAAACTCCAACCATTGTCAATCTGACAAGAGCAAGTACATGGCTGGATACTTTCTGGACAGCCCTCATATAATCCTCCAGCAGCATGGGCACTACAGAGAGCATTTCAGGAAAGGACAGTTGACATTTTGAACAATAACAGTCTACTACAAATGGCAATATGATCAACATTGGATGGGACCTAGATGCCAAAATAAAGAGTTTGGACATAAAAATCATACTTGCCAGAAAATGATAATCTCCGGCTAAAAAGTCAAATAAGCAAAACATAAAAATGGGAAGCCCGAGTCCTCACCACAAGAGCACCGGCCATGTTTTCCTCCCAAAGCAGATGGACGCTCACATTGTGCATCACAACCTACATCCCAAGGTCAGGTTTCTCCTGCCTGCTCATCATAGCAAAGTGACTGAAACAGGAAGGTTAGAAAATTGTTTTGGGGGGTATTAAATAACTTCTTGATTTAATTGATGGATGAATAATAACTTCTAAAATTAGCTCTGCATTTCATTACATAGTCTGAAATGAAATTCACTCAGCTTACCTAAAATCCTAGGAAATGGAAATGATGAACAAATGCCTTTTAAGCTCCTAAAATTGTCTTTCTCTAGGGTTATCTTCCAGGCATTACATATGGGGGTGGAAGGGTGGGGGGGTCATTTCCATTTGTAAGAGCCTCTCACACAGCTTCCAAGAGCACCCACAGGTTTACAATCTTAACCATCAGGAAGCTCTTAGTTCTTTATTCACCACCTTAGAAGGAAATAAAGATTGAGAATTGAAAATTATAATTACTTTCCACCCATGCTCTTACCTTTTCTCTCCAAAAATTCATGGGTATAAATTGTAAAATACAGATGGGAGAAGGCAGCTGTGTGATCATAAAGAGCTGGGGCAGGAACCAGAGGACGGTACACAGAAATGCCTGTAGGCAGGAAAGACATCCTCTTGTCCCCAGAGAGGAAGGCACTTAACCCAATAGGGGTGAGGAGGGTCAGGGAATCCTGAGGCTTTTAAAGCAATTAGCTGTATCTGCAGACTATCTGAGTCACAGTTTATTTTCATTAGTTTGCTTTCAGCCCCAAAGAGACACAAATTGAAGTTCCCAAAAGTATTCTACCATAGACCACTAAACATTAATTCCATGGGAAAACATGATTAAAAATAGAAGTAGTGTTCTTATGGATCTAAGATCCTTTTGTCAAGATCTGGATATGGGTGGTCAAATATGCTTTCCCAAATTTAAGCTTCTAAGCCCACATTACCACTTCCTTTCACACTCAATGATTTCTAAACTCAGCAAGTATTTACCAAGCGTCCATGGGATGTAGAATGATATTAGATGAAAACTTATTACCTACCAAACAATGAAGCACTCACCTCACATTCGTCTCTGAGCAGGTGCATATACAGAGAAACTGGCCAAATAAACAAGATCCCATGCAGTCCTAGATAAATCCCTCCCATGAAACAGGAGAAGATGTGCATTTTCATTAGCCTGGGTTTATTAACAAGGGAATCTGGAAGAACCCTGATAGAAAAGCCTAGGGGTAAAGTGGAAATTTTTCTTAAAACCATGCTATAAAGATGACCCTATACAAAGCAAACATTGACATCTAAGATGCAAGTGCCACAATCAAAGAAGAAAGAATGGTGAGCAAAGAGTCAATCCACACACAAATAAGGCATAAGTGCTGGAGACATAGACATGAGCAAAATGGACACAATTCTCATCTCTTACGGAGCTTACAGTTTATGGGAAAAGATAGACAAATATTTGGAAATTTGATGAGCACTGTAAAAGGAGAGATACATGGAGCTGTGGAATACAGAACAGAGACATTTAATATTGGGGAGTCAGAAAGGCTTCCTCAGGGAAGTGACTTGGAAGCTGAGACCTAAGTGATTAGCAGTGATTAGAACACATGGCAGCTCATATTGCTGCCCACAGACAGTCTCCCTGCTGTCGGCGCCCCATCTTTCCATCCAAGAAGCTCCTACAGGCACATCGCAGTCATCCAAGGGCAGCAGCAAACCACCACCACCACCACCACCACCACCACCACCACCCCAACACCCCACCCCAGCTTTCTTCAGGTAGATGTAAGAAACAAAAATGTTTCCTTCTTCCCTTCTAGATTCTTTCGTTGGTATAATATTTGAATGTTAAAATAAAAGAAGACAGATTCATAGGAGAAAACAAAAACAAGCAATTCCCTACATATGGGAGCCACCTAAAACTATGAGACCCACAGGCCACCAGGCAGTTGAGGCTACATGCATCCCATCATGAGCTAAGGAATGGGGCGGGGGACTTCCAAGGACAGGAGGGTAATTTATAGGACAATAAGAAGAGCAGATGTTTGCTAATTAGATGTTTGCCCTGCCAAAAGACAGGTCACTCAGATCAAAAGTTCCCTCTCTTTTAGCCCTCTCTTTCTTTCTGGGCTGGTCCTCTACTGAAATTCTTCTAGGTGGCTAAGGGAGAGGTAAAGTTTTTCTTTGGTCTGCTGGATCATGATTATCTTCCACGCAAAACAATACACATGCCAAAGTGGCATATTTGGGGGTCATGTATTCCGGCCCCCCTCACAGACGAATTAATTGGGAAACAAGTCACAAAATATTTTTAGTTCAAAATGTTTAAATGAAAAAACCCAAAGTTTACTAGATAGGTCATCCCAGACATGAGCTAATTAGGATTCTGTAAAATAGGTAGTCAGTAACCCCTTCCTAGGTCATGGTAAGTCCACCTTTCCATGCTCAAGAACAGCGCTTTACTTTTTTGCCATTATTTTAAAGATGAGATACAAAACTGTAGCTTTAAAAATGGAACGAGAAAGAGGAACCTCGGGGAAGCCAGGGTGGCTCAGCAGGTTAAGCACTCGCTTTGCAGCCCTGGGAACTGAGGATCAAATCCCAGCCCTGGCCCGTGCAGACCCATGTGCTGAACTGAGGTGTGCTTCCCATGGGGGAGGTCCCCTGCCTGATTCCTGCCCTGTGCAGCCCCGCCCACCTGTGTGGAACACAACCATGTCGAAAACTGATGATGTACAGCTATGGAGACTGCTCTGGGCCCTCCCCCTTCTCTCTGTCTCTCTCTGTCTCTGTCTCTCTTGGTCTCTGTCAAAAGCAATAAAATAAATCTAAAAAAAAAAAAGAGGAATCTCTTGTCAGTTATTTGACAAATCTATTTCAAAACTTTCCTTCAGGATTGGTATAGAAAGAAAAATAGCAGCATGTGTCATTAG
>PVKE010023165.1:0-24889 GCA_004027555.1 Craseonycteris thonglongyai
ATCTAGGGAGAGGAGATTCCACCCCCACCCCCACACGCCCCCCCCCCATAGTCTTTCTTTTGTAGGCTAATCTATAAAGTTTAGGAAGAATTCAGAAAAACTTTTGTAACTCAAAAACTCATTCACTCCATATGACATATTAAGGAGCATAACAAGGTACAGAAACGCATCACTGATATTAAACTTGTCAAGCATTAAGAGGGCAGAACAAGCAGCAGTGAGGTCAGAGCAGAAATTCTTACAGAAAGACCAGCCTTGTTAATAAAAAGAAACTCCACAACTAGACAGGATGACAACAAAAATGGAAGAAATCAGAAAGGAGAATGATGAACTAGAATACAGAAAAATTAAAGAAAAAAACAAAACATGTTAATCAGAAAACACCATTTAACAAGTCCAATAGCAAATAAGAAAAGAATGTCAATGACATGACAAAAGGTTAAGAGCATGCACTTTGAACATACTAAGGTATTCACCTCACATTCGTCTGTTACAATATTACTAAAGAGACAAGAGATAAGTGCTGGCAAGGATGTGGCGAAAAAGGGAACCCTCCTGCACTACTGGAAGAAATGTAAATTGATACAGCCACTATGGAAAACAGAGTGGAATTCCCTCAAAAAAATTAAAAACAGAGCTATCATCTGATCCAGTAATTCCACTTCTGGGTATTTATCTGAAGGAAACAAATTTACTATCTCAAAAAGATTATCTGCACCCCCAAGTTCACTGCAGCATTGTTTATAATAGCCAACCCAAGGAAACAACCTAAGTGTGTCCATCAGCAGATGTGTATTGTGCAAATGTGATATTTGATACGTGGATATGTACATATATATTTGATATATCAATATATATGCATATATACACATAAATACACACAATGGAATGCTATTCAGCCATAAAAAGGAAATCCTGCCATTTGTGCCAACATGAGTGGACCTTGAAGGTATTATACTAAGTGAAATAAGTCAGACAGAGAAAGACAAATACTGTATGATATTACTAATATGTGGAATCTAAAAAAAAAATACAAAATTATAGATATAGAGAAAAACAAAATGAAAGAAATTAAAAACCACAAGACTGGTGGTTGTCAGGGGTAGGGCTGAGGAGTGGGTGAAACGAGTGAACGTGGTCAAAAAGGCACGAACTTCCAGTTATAAGGAAAATAAGTTCTGGGATATAATGAACAGCATGGTGACTATAGTTAATAATACTGTATTATAATTTGAAAGTTGCTGAAAGAGTAAATCTTAAAGTTCTCATCATAAGAAAAAAATGTGCGATTATATGAGGTGATGAATGTTAATTAAACTTATTGTGGTAATCACTTGATATTATATACATATATCAAATCATTATACTGTACACATTAAACTAAAGTAATGGCATATATCAATTATATTTCAACCAAACTGGAAAAAATACTATATTATGTTTGGCTTATATTAGTAAAACCTGAAAAGCTGTAACATTGGTATTGGCAAGGGTGGAATAAAATAAAATGTTTCAATATACGCCTTTCAGTCATGTATAGATATATGGACAGATACACAGTATATGCAGGAAAAGAAGACAAGAGATACAATAAAATGTTATCAGGGATTATCTCTAAGTAGTGGGTTTATAGGGGATTTATAGTTTTCAGGTAATTTGTCACATTTTCTACAAACTCTTGACTTTACTGTTACAGTCACATATTACATTTAATTCTTATCCATATCAGACTTGAAGCTCAGTCATGTAAAAAGAGCTTGGAAAATTATCATATGTTTTAAGTGACAGGGAGTCATGTGGATGATGGTAAGCAGTTAGGGTACCTGACTCTGAGGGCCAAAATTTCAAGTTTTACAACACCCCTTACTGCCCAGCTACACATCTTCTAAGCTCATGGCTCACAATCTCAAGGCAGTGGGTTATAATAAAGTTATGTTCCTTGCCAATATCAGGGATGCTGTCAAGTACTATCTCTGACACCGTGGAATGTTTACTAACCTTGTTTTATCCCAGACTGTCCTCTTTGAATTCATTAGTGCATACTGTTTATATTTTTCCTATCTCTACTTCATTGCCAGACTATTAACTTTCAATTCTCCACATCAGTGTACCTGTCTGCAAAACTGTTGCCTTTTACCCTATCCAACTCAGTGTCACATCTGATGAATGAGCACAACTGACACAGCATAATGCAAGGAGAGCAAGTTGTAAAGTGGAGAGACCGATTTTTATGTGTGACTCAGTATGAGTCCAAAACAAGTCCCATAGAAAAAGGTCTTCACAATTTTCTGAAACAATAAAAACTTTAATGAAACACTGTACACAGTGTCTCATAGTTTCTGCTTAGAAACTTCCTTAATTTATATACTGAGTCCTGTTTGCTAAGCAAATGCCCTAAGGGTAGAGGTGGGGAAGAGGGAAGATAATGAAAAAATGTGCATCAAAATGTTTACAGGGATTTGTTTTGAAGAGTGGAATTTAGGGTGCTTTGCTTTGTTGCACAACCCTCATGTGCCTACCCTAATAGTCTTAGGGGTTTTCCAAGTTTCTACATGGAATTGTAGTGTTTTCATACTATCTCCACTTTTCTGATTATTTTCGCCTCTATGGTCCTCCTTTAGTTCCATCTTTGAAAAGGGGCTTGGCTAACAGAGCAGCAGCAAATACAGTGGTGACCAATCCTTCAGAAATTATATATATTTAAAGTTTTTCCAACTAGATACTAACCTAACCAGGTTATGTGGTCTTTTTAGGGATATTTCCTATCATGAATAATTAATGAGTTGCTCAATAGTAAAGTTAGACTTCTTTCCATCTTTCCTTCCAGAAACCTTCTTACAAATGAATCTAAGTAGTCATTTGCAAATTCCTAGTAAAGGTCAGGTATTTTGGCCAATTGGGCAATATCTGCTCTTTGAACTTCAGAAGACTAGAGTCAGTAAGTCTCAGTTATTTATCTACATCTGGTCTGTGATTCATCCTCTTTAGTATTACTCTTAGAACTCATACTTTTACCATTTGAATCAAAATAGATTATTGAAGTGATATTGTGGTAGGCAGACTTTTAAAATGGTCTCAAGATTCCTATACTCTGGAGCAAACACTCACGTAGGTACTAGCATGAAGGGATTTTGCAGATGTAATTAAAGTCCCAAGTCAGCTGACCTTAATATACAGAGATAGAGAAGGCATGACGCAATCAGATGAGCACTTCAAAAGAAATAATTTTCTCTGGTTTATGGCAAGAGAAGTTAGAGGAATGTGAAGCATGAAAATGATTGCAGGCCTCTAACAGCTGAAAAGCAGCCTCAGGCTAACAGCCAGGATGAAATGGAGACCTCAGTCCTACAACCACCAGGATCTGAATCTGTCCACAACCTGCATAAGGTTAGAAGTAGATTCTTTCTCAATTTCCAGATAAGAGCCCCCGTCACTGACACTTTGATTTTGGCCATGTGATGTACCCTGAGAAGAAAAACTAGGTGAGGGTTCCAAGAAAACTAGGAGCTTGTGATTTGCTACCTTTCTTTGATTTTGGCTTTATGATACCTTGAGAGCTCCCATAAGCTCAAATTAGCCAAGCCTACCTGGACTTCTGCCATATAAAACTATAAGATTAATAAATAGATATCATTTCAAGCCACTGAATTTTTGATAATTTATTACATAGCAGCAAAAAACTAATTACTATGTCTTCTTCATTGGTTTTATTTTAGAGATTTATTTTATTATAAAACAACAACATGCTAATTCCCCCACCTTCCTAGTTCCCAAAGACGAACACTGGTAAATTTCTTCTTTCTCTTTCCAAAACTTTCCCATGAATACGCATACATATACAAGTGTATATGTATGTGTATATGCAATCCAAAACATATACACACACAATTACAGAATGCATTCCTTCACTTAACAACCTTTCATAGGTATCTTTCCATTATGAGGACATAAGAGTCCACCTCATTCTTAATAACAACCATGCTGTGCTAGATTATATGCCTGAATCATTTTCTAGTAAACCAGTCCTTCACTATAGGACATGTTAAATAATAAAATGGTAACAACTTACCTTCCAATTTGTTAGTTACAAGCAATGTTACACTTACTATTTTCTGTTATTCTGTGAGAATATCAGTAAGATAAATTTCTAGATATAGATTTGCTGGGCCAACATGCAGTTGAAATGTTAACCAATACTGCTAAGTGCTAACCAAAACAGTTGTACAAATTCATATCAACATGTATATAATGTGAAAGGGACGGCTTCACAACAATCTTGCTGTCATTGGATTCTGCCAATTTAAAAAATTTTTGACAATATACTAGGTGAATGATACTGCTTCATTCTGGTTCACATTCCTCTTATGATTGTAAGAAATCATCATTTCATATGTTTTTGTTGGTCATTTTCACTTTTTTCTGTGACATGCCCTTTAAACCTTTTGCCTATTTTTTTCCTGGTGCTTTCTCCAATTTTCACATCAATTTACACAAGCTCTTTGTATATTTAGGCAATCGGATGTTTGTCAGTTACATGCATAAAAATATTTTTCACACTTTCTTTTGACTTTGTCTATTACACGGAAATTCTCATTTTAGGAGCAATGTACTAGTTCTTTCCTTTGGGCTTTGGATTAAATTTCAAACTTAGACTATTCTTGGAATTAGGAGCCTGTGATTTTCTACCTTTTCTTTTTTAATGGGACTGTCCTATTCACTGTTCTTTGGTAATCCCAGGCTCTCAACAAACATTACTTTATTTGTGAGGATAAGCTCCAGAACGCTATGCTAGTACACCTTTTTTCCTCACAGCACCACTGACACATCTACACAAATAAATTAATGTTCTCATCTCTACTGATTCATTTGATGGGTATAAATTCATGTGTCAGTGATGAGAGGCCTGACTCACATCATCCCTACCTAAGAAAAATAGAGTATAACTTGGTTTTTTGGGTTAAAAAGCACTGAGAGATGGCTGTTTTTCTTTTTCTTGCTTGTCATGGAGACATTTAGGAACCCTTGCCCTGCATTCTGCACATCAAACACCTGACAGGATGTAGCAATAGGAAGAATGCAGCAATAGGCATGGTGAGTGAGGAGGCATTTCACATTACCAAAAGATGAGGATTGGTCTTTATTTAATTTACATTTTCTTATTTTTATACAGAAATAGGAATCTATCAGACTGTGATAAATGCCATTTCTCAGAAATTAAGTCTGACAGATTTCTACAACTTCTGTGTGAATAACAACCTGTTGGCTCCCTAACATAAGGAAAAATACTCTTAGAACCTGAAAAACAGGCTCCTCTCTGCCCACTCCGCTGATTAAATTTGAAATTATGTTTGAAGGGAAAAAAATTCAAGCTTAGTCTACACAGAGAAAAGAAAAATAATGAAAAGGATCATTAAAGTCTTAACCACATTTTCTTTAATCTCAATACGAGAACTGAAGGAAATCACAGCAATAAAAGACTAATCAAGAGGCACATAAAGTGTACAATTACTGCAGAACACTATAAAGAGGAGTAGGATTAATTTTTTTAATCACTACTGAATTACATGTAAGAAACAGAATTCACCATTTACTTAGCAACTAGTATACACTGCCAGGCACTGTGCTGGAGGAATATATTAATAAAGATGAATAAAAGATATAATTTCAACCCCCAGTAACGTATTTGTCCTTGCTTGACCCTCCGTCAGCTATTACTATTATGACAATGATGTAATATAAATTTCCAGAGTATAAATGGTAATAATATATATAGCTCTATACCATCACACTGCTTTGGAAAAATATCTTACCAACTGTTTATCCCTCTTCCCAATTATATTCTCCTCACACCTTCTCACAGGTAACTACTACAATGAAATTGGTCTTTAAAATTACCATGCTTTCCTTTAGATTCTTACTACAAATGTACATATATACATAAATATTTATGTGTATATGCACATGTATCCCTAAACAAAACATTGTATGTAGCATTATGTTAACCTTACATGAATGGTTTAAAGAGTATTCTCTTGCAACTTGCTTTTGTTGCACAATAGTACCTTTGAGTTTCATCCATGTAGATGTGCACAGTGCTAGTTCATTTTCTTCTATGTGCACACTGCTCTATGGATGGACGGTGCCACAATTCATTTCTCCATTTTCTCACTGATAGACATTAGGTTGCTTCACATTAAACACATGTCTTCTCATATAGATATATGTGCAAGAGTTTTCCTAAATTTGAACCTGGAATGGCATTTCCGGACTTTAATAGTCTTGCTATAGTATCATAATTTTATCAATTTCTCTTTCACCTTTTTCTTTTTACTTTGCCAGCTTTTACTTATTACTATGAAGGAAATAAAATTTAATTCCAAAGGGCAACTACTTCTATCTCTCCCTTCTTCTCCCCCAAAATGTTACAGATACTTCCCACTGTCAACTTGAAAGCCCCCCATAAAGCTAAAGAACTCCTGGAGGAGAGCCACAGCCTTACTTCCAAATATGAAATCAACATCATCGGAAAGCCATCAGTCTTAAGTTAGGGTTGTCACAATAGCACAATAGAGGCAGAGCTTACTCGCTTACATCCTTTCAACTCATTATCCTTCAAAATCCTGAAGACCTCTTCCAAATCCTTGAAAGGCACTCAAAATTCCTTCTACTCTTTCATTTCTTTCTACTTTTATGGTCTCTTACAATTAGGTGTAAAGATCCCACACTCTGAGCCAAACATCGGGAGTTCCCCTTCTTTCACACTATTACTACCTGCCAAGGGCTTGCCCATCTTTCAACTGCTTGAGTACGTGTCCCCTTCAACACACACACACACACACACACACACACACACACACACACACACACTATAGAAAGCAGTCTTCATTGCAGTACTTGAGGACAAGGGCCTCATCTCTTGAATCTTTGTTGTCCCTACAATGGTTATAGATAAAATAGATAATGATATATGCAAATACCACTGATAGGTAAAACTTTAGATAAACTTGTGCACACATACAAGAGAAGACACTTTACATACACACACACATGTAAGAAATAAGTTCAATTTTAGGAAGAAAAAGTACTGAATAGTTCTGATGGAGTATAGGACATGCAATCACAAAACACATCATCTTAGTATATTGAATTTTTTAAGCTAAAGGAATTTGAGAAAAAGTATGTGCAAGAAGAACTTTTTGACCTGTCCCTAAAGCACGTCATAAAACCCTCATGTGAGAAGTGCTCTACCTATAGCTGGAGGAAAGAAGCATTATCTCTAAAGACCAGGGACACAGAAAAATCTGAACAAACAAGTTTCCTCCAGCTTGTAAGAATTAACTCACCTTTGTCCTATCACATCTTCGTATAACTTTCCATGCTTCAGCAAACCAAGCATGAAAACACTCAGGTTCAACCTTTTCTTTGGGTTTTTACTTCCTTATGAAGAAGGCTCCTGTGTCATGTGATTTTATTTTTTAAATTGTTTTTAACAGAGACACACACACACAGAGAAAGAGAGACACAGAGAGAAGGGGGAGGGCCCAGAACAGTCCCCATAGCTGCATTTCATCAGTTTTCTACACAGTTTCATTCCACAGGTGGAGGCGGGGCTGCACAGGGCAGGAACTGGACTGGGGGCTTCCCACCCAGGGTGGGAACCGAACCAGTGTGTGGGAACTCTGACATAGAAGGCTTACCTTGGCGAGAACCAAACTGGGGGTACACTCCAGTTTAGCATATGGGTCCACGGGCCAGGGCTGGGACTCTATCCTTGGACCCCGGGGCTGCAAGTTAGTACTCAACCCACTGAGCTATCTGGCAGTCCCTGTCATGTAAACTTATATTAAATAAACTAGTCGTATGCTTTTCTCTTGTTAATCTGTCTCTGGTTGGTGGGTTCCCAGACGAGAACTTAGAAGGATAGAAGAGAAAGATACCTTTCCTTCCCTATAGTTCTTAATCCTCTTCATGTGAACCAATATGTCTGCAATTCCTAAAGATAATCCTAACATTGAAACATGCCTTGCATCATCCACAATTTTATAAATGGAGAATAACTGAAAAAGAACCCCATATAAAAAGAAATTCTCAATTTCAGAGTCTAAACACTGACAGCCAGGATAAGGTTTGGGCTAACTTATTAGAAAGAACAACTTAGTGATACAGAGGAAAATCAAAATAACAAGATATGAAGACATACCTGAACTTCAAAATGCCTGGCTTATTTTGAAAGCTAGCAAAAAGAAGTAAAACAGAACTTAAGAGAGGGTAACTCATTACCTGCATGAGCCGAGAGAGGTGAGTGAGGTCGAGGCAATGCTGGTGACTGCCCATTGCCGATCAAGCTTTTCCGGTTGCTTGTTCGGCAACTGTCAAAAGGAAAGTAAAAACAAGAGTTTTAAAAAGAGAATATATCATTGATAATGTTCAGATTTATTCAACATAAGCATAGACTAGAGGTGGGACAACCTATCTGCTCAGAATATTGCCAAAATGTTTGCAAGTTGAAATGTACTCACTAATATTTGAAGGGTGATGCTTCTCGAATATCAGAAAATATAATGTATTCATATAATATAACACCATCAATATTCTTCGCCAGCAGTGAATTTATAATCAAACGCCTTCTTTCAGCTCTTGATTGCAAATACGTGACATGCCATACACACAAGTGATAAATTAAGGATTCGAGTAGCATACCACAGGTAGCATCTTTGCTGACATGAAATTTCTAATACAAAATTACATGCAATGAAGCGCAATGACATTAATCTTACAATGATACATTAATTAAAAATCTAATTATTTAGACAAATTTTATATTTGTGCCTTTTGTCAATAGAACAGCTGATGCCTAAGATAAATGTATTTCACTATTCATTCATTTATCATCTTGTACACTGCATTCAAATTCCTTATTAAGGTAAATATTTTGGAATCATAAAAAGATATTTTGATGTCTCTGAAAATAACATTGAATGCCTTTTTTCATAGGCACCCTACCCACTGCTTGTATCCTGGTACTGAGTAAACAGAAATGAATTGCTACATAAGATGGGAAAGCCAGGATGGCTTAGCAGGTTAAGAGAGCCAGCTTTGCAGCCCCGAGGACTGAGGGTAAAATCCTGACCCCAACCCATGCAGACCCACACGCTGAACTGGGGTGTGCTTCCCATGCGCGAGGGTCCCTATTTCGATTCTCGGCCCCTGGTTTGGCCCCTGGCTCCAGGGGGCATGCCTCCCATGCGGGAGGCCCCCAGCCCGGTTCCCACCCTGTACAGACGCCCTGCCCACCTGCGTGGAACAAAACCATGTCAAAAAACTGATGATGTACAACTATGGAGACTGCTCTGGCTCCTCCCCCTTCTCTCTATCTCTGTCTCTCTCTGTCTCTCAAAAACAATAAAATAAATCTTTAAAAAAAACTGTTACATATGGGCACAGGCAACTACTTTTTCCTGTTTGGGCTGTTAGAAAGTTATAAAATGGCTAATTTGATTCCAAAGTAACTTTCACAAGCCTCAAAGAATAAGACAAAGGCAAAACTGTTTGATGGTGAAGTGTACATCATTTTAATATACTTTTCTTCACTACAGATTGGCAATTTATTCTCCATTATCAGTATAGAAGTTAGAAAAGGATAATAAAAATCAGCAGGTTACCATATTGAATTCACTATCTGTGGGCTGCCTTCATCTACCATTAAAGGTTTCTTGTAATGTCTTCTTAATTCAGAATATATCTGTTAGAGCAGTTCTTGAAACAGGAATTTTCCTGACTTCTACATTAGGTACAGCAGACATATTGAGAATTTTTAGAAAATATTTGAAAGGAATATTTCCAAATGTGCAAATAATATATTTCAAAACCAAACCCAATTTCTTTCATCAATATTGACTTGGAAACTGATCCTTCTCTTAGATGTTTGCTGCTTATTATCATTTGTTAACATTCCTATATTTATAATTTCTTAAGGTCAGACTATATCACTTTATTTTCCTTACTGCAGTAATCATCCCGTAGCATTATCTGTGAATTTAATTAAGATCATGTTTACTCAGCCTTAAAGAAGTTGTTGAATAAGAATAGACCCTTGAAACTTAATTATGAAGGTGGATTGTGATATTATCAACTCATCTATCAAAAACCATATTCAACTTACTAAATTCATAATCACTAAATTCAGATTGTGTGATTGTTTTAAAAACCTGTACTTAGTGTTAATCTAAATTAATATCTCCTTTAATTTCAATATTGTAAATATATCAACTTGCTGATGTTAATAAAAGAAATTAAAATGACAGATTTATACCCTGAAAATCTCAGCAAAGTTATTTGTTAATCTGAGTAAGTTGACTAAAACATGGGTTAACTGTCACACACAAAAAATGGTTATTTGTATTATTTTTTTATTTAGTATTTGATCTAAATCATTTATGAAGATTTTTCTCTTGATATTCAATTATTGTTTATATATGTAAATCAAATGAATAAGGAATGTGAATCAACAGAAATAGTCTGATGAATATCTTAAATAGGGATATCATGAAATATGCTGACTTAAAGCAAAAATTCAGTACATATTTCTTTAAAACCTTTTTTAACTGAATTTTCATAAGAAACAAGAATGACTACTACACTACCACATAAGCAAAATAAACAGTCAACAATTTAGATTTACAACAAAGAAAAAACAAAAAATTCTCCCAATTTTATCAGTTATTTAAGTCTACACAAAAAGGGTAGAAAAGTATTGATTTCCAAAATGTGGTTCAAGAAACCTCTAAAAGAAATGTCTAAATAACACCTGAAAATGGAATATACTTGGTCCATATAAAAACATAAAATACATAAATATTTCTAAAATGTCTATATTACTTCATCCTGTGTTTGCCTTCTCTCTGTAAAGATTTGTTATCTTTACAACTAGACTATAAATGCAATTTAAGTGGGGGGAAAAAAAAAGAAAAACCAAACAGGAATCTTCATTTAGGGATTCATGAGCAAGTTCAAAGAAGTGAAAAGCAAAATGTTTCAGAATTTAACAGTTTACCATATTGACGGTACTGGTAGTATGTTACTCAAACCTTAAGTAATTGAAGGCCTATTTTATTGACAAATGCTATGAACAATCAAAGCTGAAAGTGTCCACTCTAACCCCGACATGGATCTGCAGCATAAAGCTACACAGTATTAAAATTATAACACACTTGGAACTTTCTTGAATCTCTCAAGAGGAAGATTTTAAAAATAAAACACTCCTCAGTGTGGCAAAACCAGACTTTATAATAAATATAAGTCAAGACAGATTTCTACATGTACCAAAATAAATCTCTATACTCATGAACTAGGGTCTTGGTCTCATAAATGAATTTATTTATTGCTAACATTCTTAATGGTAAAGGGGCATTTCATAGGGAATTTAACATCAAAATAGCTAGATCTTCATACACAAACACTTTTAAAATCCTGGGATCCCTATTTCGGAAGATAACTTCCCAAGGTTTGGGGGGATGGGCTGTCTTTCAATCTCAATGCTACCTGCATCTGTTATTTCTGACATTCACCTAACTTTATTGTTCTAGGTACCTGATTCCCAACAAATGAATTAAAATCTACATTTAATGCCACAGTAAGAAAACTGTGAGTGGACAGAACCTATTGAATATTTACTAGCTAGACTGCCTCAGCACCTGGCACTGCCCACATTAACAATGACACTGGTGCAAAATGCTGAGCTTACCTGTGTTATTTATCCAGGTACTACACTCTGTTCTGCTAATGAAAGTAGAAGCTTAGGGCATCCAAATGTGACACCGCTCCAGTGCTGGTGACTACACCATACTCATTTGATCCACAAAGTGATAAAATAGTGAAAACATGGCTGCTTGGGGAAAATCAAGGTCCCTTCCCTCTCACCAGCACGACTAAGTTGATTCAGCCTCGTTTTTTCTCAGGCAGTGTCACCCAGGGAAACAACAGGTAACATCCTACCAGGTGAAACAGAAACTCCACTTCTACAGTAGCAGAAATCCCTTCCCTTGCTTAAACTGTATCCTCATCTAAACATTTGAGCTTATAGCATTATCCTGATTTCAGCCTTAGCAACAAAGGTATATGATTCAAAAAGTGAAACTGAAGGGCAGTTCTGAACTCAAGTTTCAGCTCTCTAGACCAAAATGCATTCTTTCGGCTTCATTCTTTAAGAAGTAATGGAAGCCATTCACCCCGCCCAGGCTCAATCTGGAAGCCAAATTCAGGATGTCCATTTCCCACAAAACACCTCCCCCCTGCTCAGATCTCCAGTTGAAACAACACATGGAGACACCGGCTCAGCCTGCAGAAAACATGCTCAGTTTGTTCTCTCAGTATGGAAGGTGGCACAATGGCACAGTCCGATTCTTTACTTGCAAAATCTAATTTAGCCTGATCAGGCAGCCACAAACAACTTGAGACAAAGAAAAAGACAAATGATGGTTTAGGACAGGTGCTAGTTAGCATTTCTTTTCACCTCATTCCTTTCATTCCTTGGATTCACCAATGGACAACACGCACACAGTACAACAAATACTGTTGACTGGGGACCTGGGACCTGAGAAGAACAGGAAGGTGGAATGACAAAGATAGTATGTTTGAGGGAGCAGGATTGGCTGCCCCTTGAGGGCTGGGAGGCAAGGCAGGCAGGGACAGAACACTCTGATGAAGAACGGTAGAGTTAGAAGGGCACTCGAGTGGAATGCTTTAAAGAAAGCTTGTCTAACCTGCAGCCCACGGGCCGCACGCAGCCCAGAATGGCTCTGAATGAAGCCAACACAATTTTGTAAACTTTCTTAAAACATCATGAGATTTTTTTGTAATTTGTTTTTAAAGTTCATCAGCTATCATTAGTGTATTTCATGTGTAGTGCAAGACAATTCTTCCAAGGTGGCCCAGGGAAGCCAAAAGGTTGAACATACCTGCTTTAGGGTGATATGAGGTCACTGGACAGAAGTGCTTTATTTGTCTGCCTGGTTTTTTGCTTCAGGCAGGTGAAGTAAGTATCAAACAGGGTAACACTCCTACCCTTGAAGTCACTGTTCCCATTCACCAAAGCAGTTTCACACAGAGCAAGCATCCTATCTCCTAATTTCTGCTCCTTTCATTTGCTAGGAAGACAGAGACGATCATGAATTCATCACCTAAGTCAGGCTGACTTGAAGTGAACGACACAGAGGACTCTGGGCTGCTAAGATGAAGAAGGGGAAGGGGATGTGGTGAACATATCTTTGGTCCAAGGCACCCATATTCTATTGCTGCTAAGTCATGCAGAGCTCCATATAAAGGTCTTGGCAGGACCTAGAAAGGTCTCATATCTGGATCTGTCACATCTCTCCTGGCAGAAAAAGCTGCTAATTATCCCCTATCAGGGCTATAAAAGCCGTGAGACCCACCAGACCAGGCTGTGGCCTTTTGCAACTGTTCTGAGGAGCTGATATGTTAAATTACATTCATTTTGAGACATGAACACCGATCATGTCTGACCATGGCGAGACAAGCTGAGGAGCGGATACCCCAACAGCTGCCTTGAAAGGTCAATGCTCAGTACAGCACATGACTGATCAAATTGAGGGGCAGTGATCATGAGAAGAGCCCCAGTAATTCTGAAATGCGAGGCTACAATTTATTAATTTTTCTTGATGAAAAGTTTGATACATTTGCACAGGAGACCAATTACAGACCAAAGCTTTAGTGGATATGAATATCTGCTAATTATGTCATTATACCTTAGTAGAATCTGAACATTTGAATATTACTTAAACAAAGAGGATGGCTGAAGTAGAGGAAACTGGACAGAAATTGTCTAGCCAATGTGGGTGGTATCGCTGAATACATGTTATAAACTAGACAGGTTTCTGTTTCCGTATCTTTACAATGAAGGGATTGGACCAGATTAGTGAAACAGTAAAACTAAGAAATTTTTAAAATACAGAAAATACAGAAAAATAATCAAGTAATTCCCACTCCCTGGAATAACCAGTTGTCTCATTTTTCCACATTTGTTCCCAATCATATGTATATACACATATGTACCCTCTGATGTCCAAACCAATAAACATTGTCCACTTCCCAACCAGGCAACTACTGAAATAATCATGGCTTATAGCTTTCCCATCTACTTTTGAGGCTTCATAGACATGCATGTATATTTGTGAACAACATCTGTGTAGGTGTTTACATTTGCAACTAATGGTATAATATATTAGGAAAAATGGACAGAGACTTAGACTTGTGCAAAAGGTGAATGGCTTTCCTTTCCATGGTCCTTTAGGCTATACAGTGGGCCCTGCAGGGGATTATCTGGTCTATAGGGGGTACATCTTTCAATGTCTTTCTATTAACATTTAAAAACTCCATAGGGGTAGAAGTTGTAAACAACAACAACAACAAACTGGTAGTAATGCAAATCATTCTAATCCATAACGATGTAAATTAATTTTGTGTGGTACACATATAATCGATATCCACCCCATGGAAAGATCCACAACATTTAATATAATTGTCCTATAAGATATGAATCAGTTTTGCATCTATTAGCAAAACCATTTCATCATTCCTGATTGAAAAGTGTGTGTGTGTGTGTGTGTGTGTGTGTGGATTTCAACACCTCCTTTGAGCCTATTTTAATGTTACTGTTGCCCCCATTAATTAGTAAGTGAAATAAAATCTCTGACATATGGTCATTTTGTTCTGACAGTCACATGCTTTTGAGTTTTGTATAAATTATACTTTAGCACACGCTATACATGGTAGTTATTCTGTAACTTTTCTTCATTCAACATTAACCATGGCAACATAAATATGGGTTTAATTCATTCCTTTTTTAGATATCCATTTGAAGCAAAATTTAGGATTCTTAAATGCACTCAAATTATATTAATATATATCATGGACATTTTTTTCCTTTTTGAAACATGAAATATCTAGGTCTCTGTGCATTTGCAAATATGACAGCAAAAGCCTTGAAAAATATCTCTAAGGCTGTATTTCAAAGAAAAATTATATTATGCAACATAAAGCAAATCTTCCTTACATTCTTTGCCCCCACACCCCTATCCAAATCACGCTCATTTTTTCAGCGGCCGCCTTGTACTTAACTCCATTTCTGTTTTCATACTATTGTCTCCTCCCAGAAATTACTTATCTTTTTTATGTAAATCAAGCTCCTCTTTCTCTGGGCTTCTTCAAATCTACGGCTGTACCCCTTTTCCTGAACAGCACAACAAGGCTAACCTGGAAGCTGGCTGGATTAGCCTTAGTTCACTTTAGAAGGCAGCAGAACACACACCATTAATATTTCTGTCTCTGTGACATACTTTGTTACTTAATCTGAAGTTAAGGCACCGACCGGGTCTTCCCTATGGCCCATGGAAGTCCAGGCTCCATCCAGGCTTTTTAATAACTCATTCGACAAATCACTTTTTGTGTCCCTCATATATGCTAGGTCCTATTTGAAACAAACAAAATCACTGCTACCCTCAGAGGGATTATGTTCTGGAAGAGGAGGAAGGAGATAATGAGCACAGTAAATTAGCACAACTTACACAATGGGAGATGGCGATGGCATTGATAGTACAAGAGAGTAGACAGAAAAAAAATAATGCAGAAAGTAGGACAATCAGTGCAGATGTGAGAAAGCATGGGTGTAAATGGGGTCAGTAAAGGCCTCACTGGGGAGGTGAGATTTGAGCAAGAACAGAGGATGACAGAGCGAGCATCCAGTAAGACCTCAGGCCCTGAGGCAGGAGTGCTTCTGGAACAGAAGGCAGGTCTGCACTGAGCCAGGGAGAAGCAGGCAGCGGAGAGAGGGCAGGACAGATCTGCAGCCGCATGCCGGCCGAAGTGTGAAGGCTGGTTTTCAGTCTGGGTGAACAGGGGCAACCTTTGGAAGGTTTTGAACATAATTTCACATTTGTGTTAAGAGAATCATGCTGGCTGCTGGACTGAAATAACCAAAAGAGGATGTAGAGTGGACCAGCTAGGAAGTTGAGCTGCTGTACATCTCTAATCACACACATCTCTGGGGATTCAAATTTAAAGTATTTTATTTTAAAAATTAATTCATGCAATAATAATAATAATAATAATAATGGCCCCAACGTTCAATGCAAGCATTATACCAATCTATGCTTTTCTGCACAGCCTCCAAAAAACTGGAGGAATAGCAAACGCTGTGGAGACTACCAAGCCTGAGTGCTTCAGTCTATTGTGTAGTACTTACTTAAATGTAATGTAACGTAATGACCTAGTTCACAGTTATCCGGGATACACAGTTATGAATGCTTAGCATTAATATCATCGGCTTGATACTTGAACTTAACTTTTTCCATTAGTAGAAAAACTCCTTTTTAAAGGTATTAATTATAATGGAAATGAATGATTTCTCGTGCTATTTTCACCTATGAGCAGAAACTTTAGGCTAATTCTATACCTAGAGAAAGGAATAGGTCTCCACACTTCCGAGAATTCTGAGAAAAGTAGGAAAATATAACTATTATTATGTACAGTACTTCTTGGAACTATATCTCATCTATTAGATAAGCCCGTAAAGAGGTCTGGCCCCATTTTCTGTCTTCACAGAGGAAGAGAGAGATGGCAAAACATACAGCTATCAACAGGACTCTATTCAATGTAACAAATATTTATGAATGTCTATTCCTATGTATAAAATACTGTAGGAGATAAGAACGTGAAGAAAACATTCTCTAAGTCTATAAAATACAAGAGAAAAGACTGACTCACAGATAACTATATTCTACGGTAGAATCTGGAAGAGAGGTACAAAAAATATTTGTTGCCATTTAAAAAGTGTGAGATGAAAATCCCAATCAACTTTGAAACACATTTTCATAAACATTAAGCAGTAAAATTGTATGGTCTACACAGTATGCATGGTAAATTGTCTTTCCATTTCATAGGTTTTCCCTAACTAACTCCTTAATCTCAGTGATCTGCCTGACACAAAAACATTCTCGGAACCTATTTCCTTTTTGCATTATCCCATTCTGTGGCTGTTTCAAAGTGAGACATACCGGAACAGCTATTTCTACATGGCTGACCTGGACAGGTCTGATGTCATGTGTTAGCATGTGACTGATGGGCTAATACACCACCGTGACCCTGGCAAGCAGAGCATCCACTCCGTGGTAACTCATTCATTCAGTTAACATTAACTGAGAATTCCACAGCGCGATATCTAGGAGGGGAGATCCGGCCCCTGAGGGCAAAGATTACACTTTATATAATAGTGAATCTCTTGGTACCCAGAAACATACAGAAAACAAGAATGACTTGAAGAGGGTCAGTATATAATTTAACTGACTAACTAAATATGGTTCCTGCATCTAACAAGTTTATAAAATAACTTGCAGGACAAGCACAGTCTAATCTACAAGACTAAACAGATCCAAGATGGCATTATAACACAGTCTAACGCTACTAGATTGATCAAGGCCATGTAAGCCTGAGAAAACACAAAGTGCTGACATGGTTTGTGGTATTGGGTATATGGCGTGAAACATTGTACTGGGAAAATCTACAGTCAAATCCTTCTGATTGATAAGTGGGATAATTAACAAGAATTGAAAAAGGGGGCATAACACCATGGCCAAAGTCAAGCAGGAGTTGGTAATGATATGAGATTTATAGTAGCAGGGTTAAGTTCAACTGCTGAAAATGTTACAAGTAAAAAGTAATTAAAGTGAGCAGGGTCTCAATATCTGTGAATTTAGGGGAGGGGGCAATTTACCTGTAACACAAATCATAGGAGGTAGCAAGGCTGTAATGACCCCCAGGAATCCTAAAACACCAGGGTAGGTCCTCTATTTGAATGAGACTATTAAGGGCTGGGAGAGGTAATGATGAGAAAACTTCTGGATTTACAAGTATGATTACTCAAGCAGAGCAGGATAGTTCAAATCTTACATGACAGACACATCACACAGACTGCTTGGACTGGGGATGAGGGTGTGAAGAGAGTGCTAGAAAGCCAAGGTAATTAATTCTGATCTACTAGATAAAGGGTATGTATCCTATCTTGGGAAAGTGTTCCAAGGGCTGATCTGGCAAAAGTATTATATGGAGTCATTCAAAACTATGGTCTATCTGTCCTGCAAGGCTAAAATGCTGTTAGCACCTGGCTGGGCCTACCTTCGGCTTGGCTATCAAATTGGCAACGAAGACAGCTAGGAGAGGGTTGGAAGTAGCGCCCCCACATTTTAATATTAGGGAAAGGGTCAGGGTCAAATACCTATGAGACCAACACCCAAGCCTCCAGTTGTTCTCTGGGCAGTTGTGGTCAGGGACCAAAAATAAATCTACAGATATGTTGAAGAGCTAAGGAAAAACAGCAAAATAGGAGCAAATGTTGTTCTAAATGTCCAAGTTACATGTGTATTGTGGGGAATGTATGGGACTTAAACATATTTTTTTAAGACTCCCATGTTTCATACTAAATCTGGATAAATCACAACTTGATACATTTTTTTTTCCTAAGTAGCAGAAAACTAAATTCAAAGTCCAACTATAAAACTTATCAATTTAATTTAATAGCACTGAATTTTTGTTAGTTGGACACACACACACACACACACACACACACACACACACAGTTGAACTGACAGAATACTGTTTTACTCATTCTAGGCTTTTCCACACAGAAATTAAAACTGTTTAACTTGCTATACCTAGAAATATTTAATTTGGTGGCTATATTTTAGTCTAGGAGGGTAATTTAACTACATTGCCAACCACTACCCATAAAAATAAAAAACTCTGTTCCTTCTTTATAGCTCAGGGTAATCTGGAGCCACTCCTTTGTGACCCACAAAAGGGAGAGGCGTTTACTTCCGTAACCGCTGGATCGCTTTTTATGACACTCAACAGAAATTTATGTCAAGCTCAGAATGAACAGCATGATTATGTATATGCCTCCAGCTCTAAAGCATTTTGAATTTACAGTGATTTGGCATCACTCTTTGCCCACAAGTGAACTGCCCCGGATTCCATGTGCCTCCACAGTCGGAACACAAACATACACACATGTAAAGCCGACATCAGAGCTCCACTTTGTTCTTTTCCGGGAGGAAAAGTCATGTGGCAAAAAGCCATTTTCTTTCTGTTCAGTGTGTTTGGTTGCTAGCTGCGCCTAATTCAGTCTCTCACAAAATGACATTCTGCTAATGACATGAATGTCAAAGCTGTGAGAATGGGCAGAAGTAGAAGAAAATGTTTCCTAAATGAAGAAACAACAGGAAAACTGCCAAATGGATATTAAAATTATTGTGTTCATCCCACACTTAGCACTTAGTCTCCCGCCCCCACTACTTGTTTCAGCATAAAAGGGATGCAGCCCTCTACAGGGAAGAAGAGCCCACCTTGGTGAAAAGCACAGAAAAAAGAAAAAGAGGTCAAAGGAATGTTTCCCCTTAATTAACTTGACAGATGTCTTTCCTTTTTCTCATTTGCATCCACTGATGTTTTCTTAGTCAGCTCTCATTTTGCAAAGATGAAACTGGCCACAAGGAACCAATTCTGTTGCTAAAGACAGTTGGGCTGGGAAGATAGCAGAAGATGCTGGCCTTTAAGTTGCTCAGTATTCAGTCTGGGTAATGAGTGCTCCTTGCTCTTGTCATTTCTGAGCAACAGAATTTTAGCTCTGGAAGATGTTACAGTGCCTGCTAAGGTAGCGACACCAATGAGTGGAAAACAGGGCCCTGGAAGGGAGATTGTATGGCTCTCACAACCAGGGCACATTCAAAGTTAGAAATCTGCATTAGATATAGATATAGATACATTTTACTACTTGGGTGAATGTATAATTCTATTCCACAAAGAGACAGTTCTATTTTGGATTTCACAAACTGGCTATTTTTCAGGGGAGTTGTATAGTTATAGATCTCATTTCAAATTGCAACCCCCTTAAGCCTCAACTTACTGATCTATAGAATGGGAATAAGAATACAAACTGCCTCAGAGGGCTATGTAGCTATTATATAAGATAATGTATATAAAGAGATTATCATAGTGCCTGGCACAAAGTAAGTACTTCATAAATATTAGCTGTCAAAATAAAACATTTTGGTCTTTCTCTTTTGCATATATTCTTTCATGCATATATATTTTCATATTTACAATGTTACATTAAGGTTTTTCCTCAAGGATTGTAGAACAAGAAGCATAAGATTGCCCATAGAATTATCAATACAATACAATAAATTATGTGAGAGCAAAACAGGTTGATTCTAAGGCAGCCAGGCTTAACAGTAAATGCAAATGTTAACACAATTATAGAGAGAATTTAACAATAAAAAGGAAGATAGATTGGCTTTAGAAAAAGAAAAGCAAAAAAGCTACAGAAGCTCAGGTTCAAATGTCCACTCCACCCACGCACTGGCCAAGACCTTCAAACTGGCAACAACAAGATGGAGGTATAGGATATTCAAGGATGTACCCAACAGACTTCAGTGTTTCAGACCAACTGTCAAAATCATGGGCATCATTCTACCTTTGCCCAATGCTGTTAATCATTTAAGTGAGGCAGGTCCAACCTGTGTCCAGGATGGCTCTGAATGAGGCCCAATACAAATTCTTAAAACACTATGAGATTTTTTTTTTTACTTTATGTTAAAGCTCATCAAGCTATTTTTAGTATTAGTGTATTCTATGCATGGACCAAGATAATTCTTCTCCCATTGTGGCCCAGGGGAAGCCAAAAGGTTGGACACCACTGAAGCCACTGAACAAGCCTTGTTCTGCCTCCATACTCAACCTACCTCCTGACTAGCTTCATAGAAAGGTCTCCCCAAATGTGAATAACAAGAACCATAACTACCAACTTCGACTAAGTGTTCAACACATGCCAAGCAATTCTTCAATTTTCATGACACTCCTGTAAATTTAGGACTTACTGTTATTCATACCTTCTAAATGGGAAGTTCAGAAACTTGTATATGATCACATAGCGAGTAAGTAGTAGAATTGGAACCCAAACCCAGGCAGTCTGCCTTCAGAGCCTATGCTTTTAACCATTTTTTTAAAATGTCAAAAAGGTAGACAATAAGAACTTTAAGGGGCATAAGCCCAATAATGATTGTTTATGCTTATAAATTAATCTCAGCCTCTGTTCCTATACATAAATCAGTGAGTTTGTTAACTAAGGATTCAAGCCTTAGAAATAGAGGTGCTCTGGGGGTATGCACCAAACCAGAATTTAGAGCCTGTAGCCTGATGGTCAGATATAGGAGGTAGATGAAGTTATCAAGCTTCACATCAGATTGTGAGATTTTTCTGGAGGCAGTAAGCCTGACCTGGATGGACAGACACCCCAATGCTGTCAAATGGGGCATGTTTTTTGTCCTGGAATATACTTGCATACCCGGTTTTTGGGGGTCGTGGTAGACAGACGGGTGAGATGTCATGACTTGGACATTCCCTTCTCCACAATGTATTCTCAAGGATCCCAAAAGGCAGATGAGCCAACACATGGATTATCCATTGCAATCAGGCACTTCTTCCTTATCCCTGCCCAAACCAGCTGGTCTAGTCAACACAGCTGGGGAAGAGAATTGCGTCTAACCACCACGTGTGAATCAGGTCTTTTGTGACAGTGTTTCTTAATAGATTTCAAAATTAAGTCCAAATTTCTGAATCATGCTCTCTTTAAAATGACCTTTCTTGCTTCTCTATTTCTAGATATCTGACTCTTTAAGTATTAGAGAACACAATAATCCAATCTGGGAAATGAAAGTTATTTGTATCCACTGGCTTTGGCGAAAAGGACTAATGGCTCACGTTGTCATATGCATTAAGAAGTGAATTTTGCCAGCAGAAGATCTAAAGCAAAATAAGATATACTTATATTGAGACAAGCTGTGCCTTTTTCAGTTACAGTGTTTACAAATGATACATTTCAAAATAAAACAAACTCAACATTATAAAATCTACATATTTACAACTTCTATAAACTTGTGATCCCAAATCTTGGACCCTTCTGTTGCATCTTATTCTTTCAAAATGTCATTCCTTTAGCCTGGATTCTTGCTCCCTAAAGACCTTCCAGGTTTTTAAGAGAACAGGTATGAGAATGTGTCTGAACATGTATGAAGATGTGTTTAGAAAAAGAGTTTCATTAAACTATGTGAATTACATTACAACTAGGGCAGGAGTTCAGACAAATCAGAGTGCCGGGAAAGTGTCAGTTACTAAGGCCAAGTTCAATGCTGGTTCACTCCCCTGAAACTGCTGCTGCCTCTTTCAGGCACGGCCACCTATTTCTCATAGGTCCAGCCTTATGTTTCAAAGAGGTGACCTCATTCTTCTCTAGCTTGGGGTTTGGCCCTTATTAGTAAGTACGCTGAGCTCCACAATAACACACAAAATCCGCCTCTTCACCCACCCTATTCACCAGGCATCCAACCTAAATGCATTCTACATTCCCTGCAGTGACTCAGAGAGTTCCTGCTCATTGTGTTCATGGATTCCTGTTTATTAAATTATGGAATCCTTGACCTTCACACAACATTTCTAAGTAGAAATTCAATGTTATAGAGAGGGAGAGCACCCTGCTGTGTAAAATTTCCATATCGAAAAGGATCCTGAGGAACTCTCCCACAGGAAATGAAATTGCATCTCAACACTAGAATTAGGAGACTTCCACTTACTATGATACTATGAAAGAAGTGAATGTGAAATCTTCCCACTGGCTACTTTTGCCTATTATTTTTTCTAAATAGACCCTAAATCCTACTGAAAGACCAAAATACGTATGAAAACAACAACAGCAGCTAAGCCATCTTGAAATAAAATCTGTCAATAACTACCAAGTGAGTCATTCTTTTGGCTGTGTGGTCACATAATATTGTCATTCACAGTCTAATCACAAAGTTGCAGGGCTCACTTATATAACAAAAGAGTGTTTTCTGCCTGAATCTTCAGATATTAGCTATACTGACTTTATTACAGTGGGCACCACGTTTCTAACTCTCACAATTCTACAGTAGCAGCAAACACACTGTGCTATTAGCTAAGTTGCCTCATGGATAGTATACCAAAAATTTGATGTCACATTCTTCACATGACAAAAACTGTTTCTCATGTTGCTTAGGGGAAAAAAATATCACACAAACACTTTGCATCTGAAAGTTTCAATATTTTTAAATAATTTAAAAGAAAGTAAATATACAGTAGACACTCCATTGAAAGGAATTCAAGCAACCAGCACTCTTGCTTGGGGTGTTGGTTAACAGAGTCCACTTCCATTTACCCAGGATCTACCAACCCCAACGGGTGCCAGTTAACTGAGAGCCTACTGTATCTCATCTACTTTCTTTTCAGTCTAACATGAGCAATGGGTCAAGTCATCTTTGTACAAACTGGAGACTCACACCTAGTGACAAAATTTTACAAGACAAAGTTGTCTCCACCAACCAGCACAACCACCAACTTGGCTTTCTTGTTTTAACGCAACCTGTGTTTCTGAAGTGCTGCTTTATTACACCAAAAATCCCCCAACACTTTTTAAGAAGTATCTCTGCCCCAGGCAGAGGGAGGATGGGTACAAGACCTAAGACATGTACTTCTGAGTTTGCAATCAGGAAATCTGGGGAGGAAGACATTTCCCTGAGTTTTTAAATAGTTTCATTGTTCAGTTAGGCAACATTGTGTATTTGAGAGGAAAAAAAAATAAATAAATAAATAAATAAATATATATATATATATATATATATATATATGGCTGTCAACCCAAGGTCTGACAGAAACTAGGCAGTCATGTGTTTAGAAAAGAAAGAAAGAAAAAAAGAAAAAGGATAAAGACTAAAGACCAATATAAAATAATTAAATAAATCAACGTATAATCTCCTAAATTAGAAATGCACCTGTTAAAGAAAGGTTTCATATCCAGGTAGGCAAATTGTTCCAATCTTAGTCAGATTAAGAGGCATTTTCTCAAATAAGTACTACAGAAAGTAAAGATACTTACGAAGGAAATAAGTTTATCAACAAGAAATATGAAATAGGAAATGAGGGGATGGGGAAGGTCTGAGGAAGATTATTTAATATGTCTGTAATACACTGTTCAACTATAACATATAATTCCATTTATAAAATAAGTTTTTAAATTACTGTATCACAGAAAATGTGAGTAGAACAAATAATTCATTTTGTGATCTAGTTGAAAAAGAAAATACTGGCAATGAGTCTGGCACCATAGAATTAATAGCATATTAATTATAAATAATAACTCTGTCCCCCCAAATCCAGGTCCTCACTGTCACAGCCTTGCTTCAGAGATTAGTCATTTTTCGACTGTTGAAACTTCCTCTTATAGAAAGAACTGATTAGTTTTCTACCTCCTCCTGCAAAATATAATTTTTCCTCAACGAGATTAATCTCTAACTCATCTATGAGAAAGAGTTAATCAATTTGTATAAAAATGAAAACTGCTTCCCTGATCTTTTTGAAATGTTGCTAAAAAATTGATAAGATTCAGGAATAGAAAAAGGTATCACAACTTTTCTTCTGAATAGCTCATTTTTTTGGTCCTTCTGCCCTCCAAAGCCTTTTATATGCTAAATAAAATATATGTTTTAAGAAATCTACACCATAATAAAGACCCAGCTATGTCTGAGTCACGCTAGCTTGAAATCAAGTGATGAAAAAGTCCAGAACTGAGGGAAGAAAGGGTGGCTGAGAGACTAGCACAAGGACTGGGGTTGAGAGAGGACTTCCCCCTGAGGAACTGAAAAGCTGGAACTTGCAACAAAACCTCTCCACTTGCCCACTCACTTTTTCTCTTTTCTTTTTTTTTTTTTAACATATGTTTATTTATTTATTTTTGACAGACAGAGAGAGA
>PVKE010023166.1:0-24895 GCA_004027555.1 Craseonycteris thonglongyai
TTTTTTTTTTAACATGGCAAAGACTTTCCTGTTTTTTCTTACAATAGCTTTATTGAGATATAATTCATATAACAAAATTAATCTTTTTTAAATTGCACAATTCATTGTTTTTTAGTATATTCACAGAATTGAGCAGCCTTCAAAAAAGGCTGTTGAAATTTTGAGAGTTTGTATTGGATCTATAGATCACTTTGAGTTATGTAATACTTTGCTGTCATAACAGTATTGTCTTACATCCATTAAAAAGGTTGTTTGCCTATTTATTTAGATTCTCTTTAGTTATTCTCAGCCAGTGTTTTGAGTTATCAGTATATAAGTCTTTCACACCTTTTTAATTTTATTTATTCCTGTTTTATTCTTTTGGAAATGGAATTTTTTTTAAATTTCATTTTGGAATGTTCACTGCTGGTCTATAGATATACAGTTGATCCTTAAATAACACAGCAGTTAGGGGCCCTGACCACCTCTGTAATTGAAAATCTGCATATAACTTAAGTTGGTGCTCTGCATACCCAGATTCCCATCCACAGATCAAATGTACAATTGACCCATGAATAACACAGATTTAAATGGACTCACGTGGTTCAAACTACATAGTGCCAAGAATGAATTATTCTGCTTACTTTCTCTTAATCTATCTCCATCTTATATCCTGTAACTTTGCTAAAATCATTTATTAGCTTCAGTAGTTATCTTGTGTATTATTTGGGTTTTCTGTGTAAGAGCATGTCATCTGTGAGTAGAGATAGTTATACTTCTTTCTTTCCAGTATACCGGTTAAATACCTTTTACTTATTTATTTTCTGGTCTAATTGCCCTGGCTAGAACTTCCAGCACAATGTTCAATGGAATCAGCAAGAGCAAACTTCCTTGTCTTCTTCCTGATCTTTTTGAAGATTTATTTTTATTGTTTTTGACAGAGAAGGGGGAGAGCCCAGAGCAGTTTCCATAGTTGCATGTCATTAGTTTTCTACATAGTTTTCATTCCACAGGTGGGCGTGGGGCTGCAGCTGCACAGGGCAGCACACCTGGGGCGGGAGCTGAACCAGGGTCCTCCCACATAGGCTCATCCTGGTGAGAACTGAACTGGGGACACACCGGTTCAGCATATGGGCCTGCACGGACCAGGGCCAGAATTCGATCCTTGGACCCCAGGGCTACAAGACGAGCGCTCAACCTGCTGAACCATCCCAGCATCCCTGTTCTTCCTGATCTTAAAAGGAAAGCTTTTAGTTTTTTACCAGTAAGTATGATGTTAACTATGGATTTTTCATTGATGCCCTACTACCTTGAGGAAAAAGGATGGAGGGAGATGAGGTAAGATAGCTTCCATCCGCCTTACTGGGAAGAAAGCTTTTTGAGGAAAATTCATAAATTGAAGCTGTTTTTTTTTTTAAAGGTGTTAGCAGTTTAGTTGTACCTTCCAAAGTAGTAATAGTGAATCAATAAATTTGACTTTCTGCTTAGGAAAATTATGGGACAGGAAAGTATGACTATGCAACTGAAGAAAAAGCTCACTGCAGTTCATTTTGTTATCCAGCTGTTATGGTAAGAAACAACTAAAAGCAGCAGATATCTGCTAAGTTTTCCAGCGAAGTTTAGCATTTTAAGAGAGTGAGCATATTATGATGTTAGATTTGCTTCTTCAGGTTTTCCTTGGGGATCTTTTTTTTTTTAATTTAGAAATTATTATTTTGGAGCATTTTTAGGTTCACAGCAAAATTGAGGAGAAGGTACAGAGATTTGCCATCTACTCCCTGCCCCCACACATGCATAGCCTCTCCCATTATCAACTTCCTCCACCAGAATGGTACATTTGTTACAACTGTTGAACTTACCTTGACACACATTACCTAGAGTACATAGTTTACATTACAGTTTACTCTTGGTGGTGTACATTCTGTGGGTTTGGTCAAATGTATAATGACATATATCATCATTATGATATATAGAATGTTTTCATTACCTTAGAAATCTTCTGCGTTGTGTCTCTTTATCCCTCCATCTCCCCCTAACCCCTGGGCACCATTGATCTCTTTGCTGTTTCCATAGTTTTGCCTTTTTCAGAATGTCATATAGCTGGAATCAGATAGTAAGTAGGCTTTTCAGATTGGTTTCTTTTGCTTATAATATGCGTTTAAGTTTCCTCCATGTCTTTTAATGGCTTGATAGCTCATTTCTTTTTACTGCTGAATAATACTGCATTGTCTAGAAATACCACAGTTTATATCAGGCATGTCCAGCCTGTGGTCCAGGACAGCTTTGAATGAGGCCCAACACAGATTCTTAAAACAGTATGAGATTTTTTTTGTGACTTTTTTTTTGAGCTCATCAGCTATTGTTAGTGTATTTTATGTGTGGCCCAAGACAATTATGCTTCCAATGTGGCCCAGGGAAGCCACAAGGTTGGACACCCCTGGTGCATATGTTCACCTACCAAGGGACACCTTGTTTGCTTCCAAGTTTTGGTAATTATGAATAAACGTAATCCTGTAAATTAGCTGCTGTAAACATTTATGTGCAGGTTTTTGTGTATACACAAGTTCTTAGTTCTTTGGGTAAATACTAAAACATCAAGGAGTGTGATTGCTAGATCATATATAAAGAGTATGTTTAGTTCTATGAGAAACTGCCAAATTGTCCAAATGGCAAACTGTTTTACACTGTTAACCAGCACTGAATGAGAGTTCCTATTGCTCTGCGTTCTCTGCAGCATTTAGTGTTGTCAGTGTTTTGTGTTTTGGCTGTTCTAATAGATGTATGAGTATAATGGTATCCCAATTTTTTTAGGTCATTTTTAAAACTTTGGGCTGTAATTGACATATAACATTAGTTTTAGCTGTACAACATGATTCATTATTCGTATATATTGAGAAATGATCACCACAGTAAGTCTAGTTAATACCTGTCACCATATGTTGTAACACAAAAGATTTTTTAAGAAAAATAATTTTAAAAAAATGAAGATTTGTTTTGTCATGTTTATTGTTTTAATTTGCAATTCCGTAAATTGGAGCAACTTTTTTTCCCCGCTTTGGGTATTAAATAATTTTTTAAAATTTCATTCCATTTTCTTATTTTTCAGTTATAGTTGACATTCAATATTATATTAGTTTCAGGTGTATAGCATAGTGGTTAAACGTTTATATAACTTACAGAGTGATGCCTTCAATAAGCCTAGTACCCACCTGACACTATAATTATTACAATATGTATTGACTATATTCCCTATGATGACTATTTTGTAACTGCCAACTTGTACTTCTTTTTTTTTTTTTTAAAGATTTATTGTTTTTGACAGAGAGAGACAGAGAGAGAGAGAAGGGGGAGGGCCCAAAGCAGACTCCATAATTGTATGTCATCAGTTTTTGACATAGTTTCATTCCACACAGGTGGGTGTGGGGCTGTGCAGGGCAGGAACCCGGCTGGGGGCCTCCTGCTTGGGAGGCATGACCCCATGAGCCAGGGGCTGAACCAGGGGCCTCCCACATGGGAAGCTTGCCCTAGTGAGAACCGAACTGGGGGCCTCTAACATGGGAAACACACCCCTGTTCAGCACATGGGTCCTGGGGGCCTCCCATATAGGAAACACACCCCAGTTCAGCATATGGGTCCACACAGGCCGGGACCAGGACTTGATCATCAGACCCTGGGGCTGCAAGGCGAGTGCTTAACTCGCCGAGTCACTCCAGCTTCCCCCAATTTGTACTTCTTAATCCTTTCCCTTTTTCATCCAGGCCTTCAACTCCCTTCCCTCTGGTAACCATTAGTTTGTTCTCTGTATCTGAGAGTCTTACGGTATTTCTGTTTTGTTTGTTCAGTTATTTTGGTTTTTTTAGATTCCACATATATTAAAATCATATGATATTTGTTTTTCTTTGTCTGACTTACTTCATTTAGCATAATACCCTCTAGGTCAGGGGTCCCCAACTCTGGGGCCATGGACCAATAGGGGTCCATGGCCTGTTAGGAACCAGACTGCACAACAGGAGGTGAGTGATGGGCGAGCAAGTAAAGCTTCATCTGTATTTATAGACTCTCCCTGTGACACATTACTGCTTGAGCTCCATCTCCTGTCAGATCAGCAGCTGCATTAGATTCTCAGCAACCCCTATTGTGAAGGGTATGCATGGGATCTAGGTTGCCTGGTCCTTATGAGTGTCTAATGCCTAATGCTGAGGTGGAGCTGAGGCAGTGATGTTAGCACTAGGGAGCAGCTGCAAATACAGATTAACATTAGCTGAGAGGTTTTACTGCAAAGAGACCATAATAAATCAGTGACTTGTAGACTCATATCAAAACCCTATCAGTGAGTGGCAAATGACGATTAAGCTGCATCTGTTTTCCTAATATGTAATCATTCAAAGACTTAAATAGTTCTGCAGCTGTGGTGTTGGTTGGCAACAAAAGTGCACATAATATATCTTCCACATCCTCCTGAAAAATATATCACATAAAAACAAGTGTTGTTGCCTTGTTGTCAGCATCAGTAGACTCATCAACCTGGATTGTGCCCCATGGTTACTCATTAATCCTAACAATTGTGCCTCAGTATCCACTGCTATTTCATCAATTTGTCTAATTATGGTGCTAGCGAAAAGAGGAACACATGCCACCTTTTGAACTGCAGCCTCTCCTAAAAGTTCACTACAGATGTCCTTAGCAGCAGGCAGGATCAATTCTTCACCAATATTAAAAGGCGTTTTAGCTTTAGCAATGTGGTTAGCCACTACATGATGCTCTCAGTGCTGACTGATTTGATGAAGTGGTGGTCTCTGTTCTTTGTGCTCACGTTTTTTTCTTTTGAAAAACGTCAAAGGCTTGTCTTTTAATGCAGGGTGCTTGGTCTCTATGTGGTGAGCTAGTTTTGAAGGTTTCATGGCTTGGTTGGATAGCCAGTCATGACATATACAAATCGGGCTTGGAAAATGTGAATGAATCTGTTGCAGTGAACCGGTAATTGAAGTAAGACTCTTGATGTTTTCTTTTAAATGCAGCTTTCTTTTTATTGGCAGTCTTAGAGACTTATGCTGTCTCATTATTGGGTCTTTTAGCCTTTTCAAAGAAGCTCTCCAGTAATGTTTGTTTTTTACCATTTTTTTGCTAGGGTTAGCTTGTGGGCTTACCAAAAACTGTAACTGAGACAAGTGTGCAATGTGAGAAAGAGGCACAGATGGAAGTGGTAAGTAAAATAATGGACAGTCTATGCATGGACTAAAATAAATGTCGGATTCTGACAAAGTCTGCCACCAGATGCAGCTTAGTTGTCACTTGCCATTCACTGATAGGGTTTTTATATGAGTCTGCAAGCTATTGATTTATTATGGTCTCTATTGGGGACCCCTGCCACAAACTATTCTCATTTATTAAAATTTGTTTTTCTTTTTACTCTTTTGATATGGTGTTTTCTGTTAGCTTTCCTTCCAAATCACTCATTCAATTCTCTGTTTCATCTGATCTGCTGTTGATTTTTTTTTTTTTGTCCTTTCTAGTGTATTTTTTATGTCCCTTTTTATGTTTACTCTCTCTTTGTTGAAGTTTTCACTCAATTTATATCCTTCCCTTAAGTTCATTGAGCATCCTTATAACTAGTGTTTTGTGCTCTGTATCTGGTAGATTGCTTCTCTTATTTTGTTTCATTCTGTTTCTGGAGCTTTGTCCTTCCTATTCTTTCATTTGGGACATGTTTGTTTGTCTCCTCATTTTGGCTGCCTCCCTATGTTTGTTTCTGTGTATTAGGTAGATCTGCTATGTCTTCCTGTCTTGGCATGGTGGCTGTGTGTAGTATGTCTCCTGAGGGGCCCAGAGGCACATTCTCCCTGGTCACTTGAGCTGGGTGCTCCAGAATGTCCCTTGTGTGGGTTGTGTTGTCCTCCTGTTGTAGTTGAGCCTTGATTGCTATTGGCATTTCAGTGGGTGGAGTTGACCCTCATGTTGACTGGCTATGAGGACTGGGCATGACCACAGCAGATGAGGTGCTGTATGAAGGCTGACCCCACAGAGCAGGATTCACCTTAGTGGGGCTCTGGTGCCTGCCAAGACCACTCTTTGGGTATGCTGTTTGTAGAGCTAATTGGGTGGTGCTCTATTGTGGTCTGAACCTGGCCACTAAATGTGTTGGTTCTGAGGCCTCTTGAGAGGGGCTTCAGTGCAGGCCAAGGTCAGCTGCTGCCTGTGTCCAGCCCAGTGCCATCTGGCAGAAGCTCCAAGGCAATCTGGAGTTGGTAACTGCCTGTATTGGTCCTTGAGGCACATGGGAGGGAGCACACTGAACTAAGGCCTGCTGCCACCAGTGCAGGGCCTGGGACAACTCAGCAAGAATCACAAGGCATGCTGAAACCAGCCACCAGCTGCCTGTGAGATATAGCCGTTTAAAGTAGCTCGGGTGGTCCATGATTGGGTGGGTCCAGGTCTCAGGGAATCACTAGGGTGGGGAGAGCAGTGTTCACCAGGTTAAAGCAGAGACAGATTTGGCTTCTACCTGCACCTGCATGCTGTGTGAGGAGAGGACTCAACATAGGAACAATGATACCCCTTCTGTGTCTGCAGGCTGTGTGGAAAGAGGGCTCTTCACAGGAACAAGGGTGGCTGCTTCTCTGGCCTTTGCCCTGAGGCCACATAATTCAGTTTCTCTCCATATGTTCTTGGCACCTTTAGAGCTGCTATCCCATCACTGGAGTTTAGGGTGAGTGTTTGTGAACACTTGAGTCTGTGTAAGGGCCCTTTAAGAGGACACCTGGGTTTCCAGCAGCCCTCCCATCTAACCTGGATGGAATGAATCCCTCCTGATTATCACAGTTAGGTGTTGTGGGAACTTCTCTTCCTGGCACTGGTGCCCTGGGCTGGGTTGCCAGTTGTGGGACTAGGATCTCTTGCTCCTCATTGGGGATAATCTGCAGCCAAGATATCCCTCCCAATTCTCAACTGCCATATGTGGGTGTAGGACTAGCTTGTTTCAAATCCCCGCCCCTCCTACTAATCTCCACGTGGCTTCTTTGGTATATCCTTTATTATAAGAACCCTGTTTGGCTAGTCTTTAGCTGGTTCTCCAGGGTGATTGTTCTATAATTTAGTTGTAATTTTTATGTGGTTATGGTAGGAGGTGAGCATAGCATTCGCCTACTTTGCCATCTTCATCAGAACCTCCCTGGATATCTTTCGATATGCTCATTTGTCTTCATGTGTTTTTTTAAGGCGGTGTCTTTTCTGGTCGTTTGTCTATTTTTAAATTTGTTAGTTTTTTATTGTTGAATTTTAAGAGTTCTTTTTACATTTTGGACAAAAATCTTTTTTTTTTTTATATCTTTTTTATATTTATAGAGAGTAATTATTTTATCTTCAGTGCATATTTATTTCTATTTTACTCTTGACAGATAGAAAGAGAGACAGAGACAGAGACAGCTAGAGAACTGAACTGTGGGAACTCCTCAGTTCAGCATGTGGGTCCTGCCTGGGCCGGAGCCAGGATTCGATCCTCGGTCCTTGTGGCCTCAAAGCGAGCGCTCAACCTGCTGAGCCGTCCCGGCTTTCCCCCCAAAATCTTTTTATCCAAAGGACTTTTACAAACTTTTTTTCCCCCCAGTCTGTGGTTTGTCTTCTCATTTCTGGTCTTAAGTCTCTATTTTTATGTTCACTTCTCCCTCTCTCTTGTTTTCTTCTCTTTTCTTGCAGAGTAGTAACTAAAGAAACTAGGTTGTATGTCTTCTAGATTATGAGGCATAATCAGATTAAGGTTTTGTTTATTTTTTCAGTGCTGGTATATATGTGTCTATTAGAGAGCACCTATGGTGTGGTTTTCACTTTTTTGTGTGGTATTAGCAGCATTTGATAATCATTGCCAATATTCATTTTTAAAATTGCTTAATAAATGGAGATAGTCTTTCATTTCTTTTTTATTTGCTAGGTGAAAGATTTTGATTCAAAGAAAGTTGGCAGTATCAATATGTCATATAGGAAATTCTAGATAAATATTTTTCTCCCTTATTTACCAGCTATTCCAAATAATGAGATGATGCTCTGTTAATTTAACAGTCTCCAGAGTGACCAATGAATTTTATTTTTTAGTATCATTATGAACTCAAAGATATAAATATACTTGATACATTTTAGTTCATTGTAGTTATTAATATTATGTATTGATGTTCATACTGTCCCATATTCCGTCAGTGGGAGCTTCCTCTAGTTGATTGCTGAGTCCTTTTGACTTTATTTTAAGCATCTTTCATAACTTTTTACTTTAATTTATGACATGATATTTCAGCCTTATCCTATACATATCCTGCTTTAGACCTGGTGCCAGCCTAATGGGAATATCTAATAGTTCTGTTATATTATGTTGTTGGGTTCACACAACTGAATATGTTGGTCTTGGCAATTTAGTAGCCATTTGAAAAAATAATACATGTAAATTGAAAGAGATATGTTTTTATGTCAATAATGTATTATACTAATAGATATACTGTAATACATAATGCATTTGAAACTTGAACAATGTAGGGGTTAGGAGCACCAACCCCTCACAATTGAAAATCTGTGTGTAACTTTTGACTTCCAAAAACTTAAATTGTCCTTTGGTATCTGTAGGTGAATGGTTCCAGGACCCCACCCCTCCATGAATACCAAAATCTGCAAATGCTCAAGTCCCCTCTATAAAAAGGTACAGATATATATACAGTTGGCCCTCCATATCCATGGACTCCCAACCATGGATTAAAAATAGTACAGATATTTATTGAAAAAATCTGTATGTAAACAGACTCATGCAATTCAGACTTGTGTTGTTGAAGGGTCAACTGTACTAACAGTAATAATATACTAATCATAGTTATTAGTATATAACTATATTATATACTAATATTATATTATTATAATATCTTATTGCTAATAATATACCTAATAATGTTTTTAATTTCACTCTTAAGTAACTAAATTTAATGGTTTGTGTGTGCCTGCTGGACACTACATAAACTTCTAATGCTTTGTAGTCTGATTGGACATCACCACCCTTGTTTCTTATTCCATGTTGATTTTTATCTGTTACTTGCATATTTGTTTTTTTATCATAGCTACCACAGAAAACCCAGCTTCACAAAGCTATGTCATTGAAAGGAATGTAGTGCAATCTAATGTTAAAACTGAACTTTTAGCTAATAGCTTGTATTGTATAGTGTTTGACAGATGTTGAGTATGGTAGTCCCCCTCCTTATCCATAGAAGATACTTTCCAAGACCCCCAATGAATGACTTGAAACCACTTATAGAACCAAACCCTATACATACTGTTTTTTTTCCTAGACATACATACCTATGGTAAAGTTTATAAATTAGGAGATTAACAGCATGAATAATAAAAAAGGACAATCATGATTATATATTGTAATATAAGTTAAGTTAATGTGGTCAACTCGTTTTCAGAGGATCCCTCATGGAAGTTTGTATGGGTGCAGTGCTTTCTGGTGTAATGTGTTGCCATCAGTCAGAACACATTTTATGTTCATGTCTTCCACCCACAAATTTACTTTCTTTTCCATCTTAACGAAGCATTTATCACTCACTATGGCTGTAACTTTTGAAATTTGAGGTGTGACAGCAAAGCTGGCACAAATACCTTTTCTTCACAATTTCATGACTATAAAATTCCTTCTTACTGTAGATCTTAGCAACCTCAGCATATGACTTCTTTTTTCTGTTTAAAGATTTTATTGTTTGAGAAAAGGTGAGAGAGAGGGAGAGAAGGAGAGGGCCCAAAGCAGTCTCCATAGCTGTATATCATTAGTTGTGACATAATTTCATTCCACAGGTAGATGTGGGGCCATGTGGGGTGGGAACTGAACTGGGGGCCTCCCACATGGGAGGCGAGACTGATTGCTGCTGAGCCAACCTGGTGGTTACCAGTTGTGCTGCAGTTCAGCATGTTGGTTTGCATGGGCCGGGGCTGGGATTCGATTCCCAGACCTCATGGTTGCAAGGCAAGTGCTCAACCTGTTGAGCTATCCTGCCATCCCCATTTTTTTTCTTTTTTTTTTTTTAAGGCAAAAACTTAACCTTTTCACTTAAAGGAAGCACATCACTGCTTCTCTTTGGCATATGCAATGCAAATTGCCAACATCACTACTTGTGTGCTTTGGACCATTATTATGTACAATAGTGTTACCTAAACACAAGCATTGTGGTACTGCAGCAGTTACTCTGATAACCATGATGGCTACTAAATGACTAATGGGTGAGGGAGGGAGAAGCACATACAGAGTGGAGATGATTCACATTCTTGGAAAGGGCGTACATAGCCAAATAGCATGAGATTTCATCACACTACTCTTAAGGGTGCACAGTTTAAAACTTAATGAATTGTTTATTTCTAGAACTTCCCATGTAATATTTTTGGACCACTAGTGACTTGGGTAACAGAAACCACAGATAGCGAAACTGTGGGTAAGGGGGCAGACTATTGACTATACTGTATGTGCCTTCTTCCTCAAATTTAAGAAAACTTCATGGCTTCTGTATGAGATTGCTAATGGTGCTCCAAGTGCCTCAGTGCATTGTTTAGGAACCATGGATTAGATACTTTTACTCAGTTTCTTTTGTAACCAGTGTTGTGCTTTAAAAAATAAAAAATTATTAAGTAAAATTTGTTCTCTCCTACTACTAATTAAGTTCTCATTGAAGGTTTTCTTGAGAATAGCTCATGTGAATATAAAATGTGGCAGGAAATTGACCTATCCCCAGCCCCACAAACACACAAAAGATATACTATCCATATAAAGATGTTCTGTTTTCCTGTTAAGTACCAAATGATATTTATTATGGTATTTTTTTTTGTAACAAATTTTTTTTTTCTGGTCCCCTGTATTAGAATGATTGCTAGTGGTAGTACTTTTGATTTTGTTTAGAGGCAAGAGTCCAATGTGGGCTTTTCCTTGATACTTAATATACATACTTATATACTCTTTGATTTGGACAGCTGTTTGTAGAACTGAATTATTTCCTTCCTAGCCTTTTGTCTTGTAGACAGATGGTGGAATTATTTCTAGCTGCTAGGTTCTATGGGTTTTGGCTCATTTTCCAACACCTGACATTCAAATCCTCAGAGTTTGAACTTTCAGTTTAAATAATGGACATAATCTGTGCTCTTTAGATCTCAGTCTCACCTGGAAGTTATTTTTACATATTACATTATGTCAGTCTCCTAAAATAATTGGTTAATATTTTTGTTTTCTTGTCATTAATCACATAATAGTTGTTGTCAGCATTAAAAAGGCATTCATATTTGTTATAATAAACTTTAAAATTTCACATTTTTAAAGCTGATTTTATACACATTTTAGGCATGTTGTTTTAAATCAGTTGTTTTAAAATGTTAGGGAGCTGAGTGGAAAACATTAATTTACTGTGTTCAGTGAATTTCTATGAGTGGCATATGGGATTCTAATTAAAAGTTTGTTTGGATAAGCACCTGGGGGTAGGGGAGAAACTAAAAGATTAATTATAATGAAATAGAAGAAACAACCCAAATTAAGAGTAAAATTCCTATTAAAGTACAGCCTTAAACCAATGGTGGATTTGAAAAGACTAATTATGTAACAGCTAGAGGGTGTCCCAAAATTCACGCAAGATTTGAATTTTGCATTCTTTGTGTGGTAAAGTGTTGCCAACAACAAAAAAAAAGACAGCATGACAGCTGACAGTTCAGGGTTATTAAAAATGGAGGGCTACACGAAAGAACAACGAGTTTTCATTGTTGAGCAATGAAAATTTACAATTTTTAATTATAAACCTGTGTTTTCTTTCAAAATTACTTCTTGTGTGAATTTTGGGACACCCTTTACATTGGATGATAGTTGGACTGTGGGGATGTGCATGAGAAATTATTGTCAAGCTTGTAAATGTAAGTATTAGTTTGCATTTACTGGGTACCAATCATAAACCTCAAAGATATTCTCACAGGAAGAATTTTACTGTTGATGATATAAACCCTTTAAACCTAATCTGCTTCATCCAAAGGATTATTTCTCTCCCATTTCGTTTGAAAACTTAAAAGAATTTTTGGATAGTAATATTCATATTTTCAGAGAAATTTCTATCTCTTTTATTTGATTTTAAATTAAGATTTGCAGTGATCTTTTAAAATTTTATTAGAATGATTCATAAGCATAATTTAAGAAATCAAATAGTATTTGTGCAGTTACTACAGTAGGCCTGAGACTGCTGTCTTTAGAAAGGCCTGTTTATAAGGTTGGCCTTTGGCTGTCAGCTAGGATCTTGACTTTTAAGTTCCTTACATTATATAAAACTTTTCCTAAATGATGAGTATTTCACTGTTCCTAAACTGTTGTGGTTTATGCTAAATACCTGCTTTCTTCCTGGGGATTTTGGTACATGCTAGATAAAGGGTGCCTTACAGGATCAGGCTCTAGTATGTGGTTTTCTGCTATATTTTTAACTTGATACTTTTTGGTAGATATTGCTGAAGTGACTTTTACCTTCAATTTTTTCTGGTGAGAAATTACTCTTGTACACAGGAACTAGCCATAGACTTTTATTTGGGGAAGATTGGAAATAGACATTTCTATTGTGCTGATTTTGGGTATGGGGGTTGGTGGGATGTTGATGGTAAAGGTGAGTAGCAACATTTGAAAAGGAAAGTTTTAATGGCTTATGATCAGTCATCTTTATAGCACCCATAGCTTTTCCCAATTGAGAGATTTTGTTGAGATATAATGTATATTTGGTAAAATGTACAGTTTAATAAGTTTTAACAAATGTATGCATCCATGTAACCCACATGCCTATCAAGATATATTATAGAACATAGCTGTCAACCAGAAAGTATTCTTTTGCTACTTTCTGCTCAATCCCTGCTGCTTCCCCACACCCCCACAACCACAATTAAGCATTTTTTTGACAGGTGAGTTTGCCTCTTTCAGAACTTCATATAAATAGAAGCATACAGTGTGTCATCTGTTGTGTCTGGGTGTGCTGTCTTTTGAAATTCCTGTTTTGATGTGTGTATGAGTAGTTTCCTTTAAAAAAATGCTGATACTGTATTTCATAGTACGAATATATTGCAGTTTGTTTATCCAGTCTATGGTTGATGGAAATGTAGGTGTCTCTAGTTTTTAGCTATTGTGAATAAAGTTACTCTGATCATAAGTCTTTTTGTGAATATATGTTCCATTTCTCTTGAGTAAATACTCAGGAATGAAATTGGTAGGTCATATTGTAAGGGTTTAATTAAGAGATACTGCCAAACACTTTTCCAAAAGTGGTTATGCTTTACTTTATTCACCAGCAATGTATTAAACTTCCTGGAGCCCCATATGCTCATCAGTATTAGGACTTGTCTGTCTGTTGAAATTTTAGCTAATAGATGATATTTATTGATAGTTCATTGTGGTTTTAATTTGCATTTCTTTGATGTTTAGCTCTTTTCATTGGCTTATTGACCAGTGTATATATTTTTTTGTTAAATGTTTACTCAACTCTTTTGCATTTTTTTGTTTTTAATTGTTTATTTTTTTAAAGATTTGCTTTTATTGTTTTTGACAGAGAGAGATACAGAGACAGAGAGAAGGGGGAGGGCCCAGAGCAGTCTCCATAGTTGCACATCATTGGTTTTTCCACATAGTTTCATTCCACAGGTGGGTGTGGGGCTGCACAGGGCAGGAGCTGGGCTGGGGTCTCACCCCAGTGAGAACCGTACTGGGGTACCTCCCCAGTTCAGCATATGGGTCCGCACCAGCCGGGGCTGGGATTCGATCCTTGGTTCCCAGGGCTGCAAAGTGAGCACTTAACCCACTGAGCCATCCTGGCTTCCCCATTGTTATTTTATTATTGAATTATTGGAGTTCTTTCTATCTTCTGATGTAAGCCCTTTGTCAAATGTGTGTGTATGTGTTTATATATATATATATCTCATATTTATATATATATATGTTTTTTTTAATTTAATTTTTTTTCCTTTTTTTTGCAAATATGTTCTTCAGGTCTTTAGAGAACAAAGCTATTGTGTTTGACTAGTCATTATTTTTAAAAGATTTATCTTACTGTTTTTGACAGAGAGAGAGACAGAGACAAAGAGAAGGAGGAGGGCCCAGAACAGTCCCCACAGGTGTTCATCATCTGTTTTTGGCACGGTTTTGTTCCCCACAGGTGGGCGGGGCCTGTGCAGGGCAGAAACCGAGTTGGGGGCCTCCCACATGGGAGGCATGCCCCCTTGAGCCAGGGGTCAAACTGGGGGCCAAGAACCAAACTGGGGGCCTCCTGCATGGGAATCATACTCCAGTTCAGCGTATGGGTTTGCACAGGCTGGGGTCAAGATTCAGTCCTCAGTCCCTGGGGCTGCAAATTGAGCACTCAACCCTCTGAGCCATCCAGCTTACCTTGACTAGTCATTTTTTTAATAGTCTTTTTTGATGAGCAGAAGTTTTTACTTTTGATAAAGTCCAATTTGTCAGTTTTTAATTTTGTAGTTAATGATTTCTGGTCCGGTCTGGGAAATTCCTATTCCATGGCTTCAAAACTGTTTCATTTGAGAAGTTTTGCAGTTTTTAGCTTTTATGTTTTGGGTCTATGATTTATCATGAATTACATTTTGTGTATGATGTGATGGAGGGGGCTGAGCTTCTTTTTTGCAACATGATTATCCAGCACTATTTGTTGAAGACTTTCCTGTCCCCTGTGAATTTGGAACCTTTGTTGAAAATTAATTGACTGTATACATGTGGGTCTTTTTCTGAGTTTTCTATTTTGTTCTACTTATTTACTGTAGCTTTAAGTAATTGTTCTTTTTTAAGATGATGTGGCTATTCTAAGTTCTTTTTGTTTCTAAAAATTTTAGGATTAGCTTGTCAATTTCTTTCAGTTTTTATTTTTATTTTTTTTTTTACCTAACTGATGTATAATTCACATACTATAAAATTTACCCAATTGAAGTGGACAGTTTTTTGTGTTTTGACAATTGTGTATACCTGTGAAACCACCACTACAATCATGATACAGAATATTTTATCACCCAAAGATTCTCTCATGCCCCTTTACATTCACTTTCTGGGTGGCCACATTTGCCTGAATAGCACCACTGTTTGGCTTTCACTACAGATTAGTTTTGCTTGTTACAGAATTTCATATGCTACATGGACTCATATAATGTGTATTCTTTTGTGTCTGGATTTTTTTTTTCACATTATTTTTGATACCAATCTATGTTGTTTTGCCTATCAACATTTGTTCCTTGTTACTGCTGAGTAATATTCCATTATAAGGGTACACTATAATTTACATTGTTTGCTTGTTGACAGATATATGGATTATTTCTGTTTTTTATCTATTGTGAATAAATATACTGGTACTATGAACTTTCATTGACAAGTCTTTGTATAGACTTATAATTTCATTACTCTTTTTTTTTTTTTTTAAAGATTTATTTTATTGATTTTTGACAGAGAGAAACAGAGACAGAGAGAAGGGGAAGGGCCCAGAGCAGTCTCCATAGTTGACATTAGTTTTCCATTTAGTTTCACTCCACAGGCGGGCACAGGGCTGCGCAGGGCAGGAACTGGGCCGGGAGCCTCCACATAGGCCCCGGCAAGAACTGAACTGAGGGCACACCCCAGTTCAGCATATGGGTCCGCATGGGCCGGGGCCGGGATTCGATCCTTGGTCCTCGGGTCTTCAAAGCGAGCGCTCTACCCACTGAGCCATCCCAGCTTTCCCAATTTCATTACTCTTGAGTAAATACCTGAGAGTGGAATTGTTAGGTGATATGAGTGTCTGTTAAGCACTTTTCTAAAGTTGTGCAATTTTAGATTCCCACCAACAATAGATCAGAGTACTTGTAGCTCTACATTCATGCCAACATTTGGTATTGTCATTGCTTTTAATTTTAGTGATTATAGTGAGTTTATAGTGATGTTTCGTTATGGTTTGAATTTACACTTCCCTAATGAGTAATAATATAGAGCATTGTTTTCATGTGCTTTTTGACTGTTTATTTTCTTGAATGAAATGTTCCTATCTTATACTCATTTTTTGAGTTGTCTTACTGATTTATAAGATATAGTTCTTACAGATACATAATATCACCTAAGTCAATTTATGTATGCACACACATTTTTTTCTGAAGAAATTAGGTTTTTTGTTGTCAGCTATATGCATTATGAATATTTTCATTGAGTAGATGGCTTGCCATTGAATTTTCCTAATTTAGTTGTTTTCAAAGAGTAGAAGTTTTAAATTGTGATGAAATCTGATTTATTAATTTGTTCTTTTATGATTTGTGCTTTTTATGTCCTAGCTCAGATATTTTTGTCTGTTTCTCTGCTTGTTCTGTCATTTACTGAGACAGGAGTTCTGTAATGATTGGAGATCTGTCTGTTTCTTCAGTTCTTTCAGTTTTCACTTCATGTGCTTGAAGCTCTTATTATTATGGGAATATCCTTCTTTGTTTCTGACAATACTTCTTGTCTTGAAGCCTGTTTTGTCTGATATTATAGTCATTTACCTTTCTTATGATATGTGTTTGTACAGTATATTTTTTCCATTCATTTGCTTTTAACCTTTCTGTGCTGTTTGGCTGGAGTAGACCATTATTATCTAAAAGTTTTCTGTCTTGAGGGACAGTTCCTTTCTTGGCCCTTTGGCTAGGGAGCAGGCTTTTGTTGTTGTGTTGTCGTACCTATGCCCAGTGGTGTTTTTGGGGTTCTGACTTCTTGAACTCCCAAGTCTGCAATGTAGAGGCAAAAGAAAACTCAGGGAACTCAACGACTGTGTTGTTCTTGGATGCTGAGGTCCCTAACCTTGTCTGCCTTCTTCTCTCTACCTGTCAGTCTAGTGTCTTTATTGGTTTATTTTGTTTTGTTTTGCTTTAAATCTGTTATTCAGGATTTTTAGTATTACTTACTAGGAGGAATAAGGATAAGTATTCTTCCTTTAAATATAGACAAATTTATAGCAGTTCTTTTGCCTAGAAGTAGCAATTTCTAATTTTCGTGGTTTGTTTTCTTATCTTTGGCTATTTATATTGAAATTTACAGTGGACCATACAAGGCCTCTTACTTCTGTACTTTTTAAAAATTTTTTTAAAGATTTATTTTTATTGTTCTTGATGGAGAGAGAGATACAGAGACAGAGACAGAGAGAAGGAGGAGGGCCCAGAACAGTCTCCATAGATGCACATCATTGGGTTTTGCACATAGTTTCATTCTACAGGTGGGTGCGAGGCTGCACAGGGCAGGAACTGGGCCAGGGTCTCACGCCGGTGAGAACCGAACTGGGGGCACTCCCCAGTTCAGCATATGGGTCCACACGGGCCGGGGCTGGGACTCGATCCTCGGTCCTCGGAGCTGCAAAGTGAGCGCTTAACCCACTGAGCCATCCTGGCTTCTCCAATACTTCTGTACTTTTATTCAGTGAAATTTAGGCTTGCTGTAGTTCCCAGTGCTACAGTGTGTCCTAATGTAAACACATTGTTGTTTTGTATCAAATTATCTATTCAGGCTTTCAATCCTTTTTATATGTATTCGCTTTTAGCTGCTTTCCCTTCCATTTATTCCCAGTTATAGGTGCATCACGTCAACTTAGAGTAGTTTTTGCAAGATAATTTATTAAGTACTTTATATACAAAACTCTTCTTCATAATTCTGGTATGAAAACTGAATAATGATAATTGTGAACTAGGAAAACATGTATGTATAATTTACAAAATGCTTTAGGAACATGGAGGAGGGAATGATCAAAATCTGTCTGGAATTTTGTTTGTATTCCTGCCCTTATTCCTTTTAGCCTTAATTTTATTACTTGCTTTGGAATTGATAATGACTCCCACATCAAGTCTGAACTCCTTGGTTTGTCATTCACTTGAGAGCCTACCTTATCTTTCAATGTCTTTGTCATTGCTCCTTTTACAGAAACTATTCGATCAGACCAGACTTCTTGCTATTCTCAAAATAAGTCCCATGTTTCTGCTTGTGTTTTTAATCATGCTGTTCCTTCTGGCATAAATATACTCTCTTTTCTTTGTGTATATATGTAGGGCAGTTTAGTGGAAAGAATGAGTGTTTCAAGTCAAACAGATTCCAGTTTTACCAGTTACTTGGTGTATGACTTAGGGTAAGTTCCTCTAACCTTAATTAGTTCCCATTTGTAAATATGGACAGATAGTACATTTTTTATAGAATGTGTTAAGGTTACTTATATGTGAAAGTTATTGAAGCCATAGGAACTCAAATAAAATTTGGATTTCTTTTCTTTGTTTCTTTAATTAAAATTTAAGGCTAAGGGCCAGGTTAATTTCTTATTTTTGTTTCATCATCAGTACACAACATGTTGAAAACATAGAAGAGACTATGATTAGTTTATTAAATAAACATTTGAGTGCTCTCTGTATTTCTTGTGTCATGTTTAATGCTGGAGCTCACAAATGTACTATGCAAGATAGACATGTGTGTAGGTAATTAAAACAAATACATCATGGTACATGTAGTGTAGAGGTGTGTCCAGGAAATTCTGGGTGAATGGAAAAGTAGTACTTTTAGCTTAGACTTGACAGGGAGGGTCATTAGGGAGGATTCCTGGAGAAGTGTTGCACATATTTGATCTTTTTCTTTTTAACAACTTTATGGAGGTATAATTTATATACCATAAAGTTCATTTACTTTAAGTGTACAATTCAGCAATTCTTAATAAGTTTACAGGTCTATGTTACCTTTACTACAGTTCAAATCTAGAACATTTCTATTATTCCAAAAAGATTTTTGTGCTCATTTCAGACTTAATATTAAAGAATGATCATAAGTTAGCCGTGCAAAAGTATTGCAGGAAGCACTGGATTCTAGGGAGTGAAGTCAATGCCCAGTCAGAGAAGCAAGCAGAAAGTAGTGTGGGTCAATATGGATGAGATGCCAATAAGCCATTTTATTTCTGTTGTGTAAAGGTGTGCTCCTCCTCTGCAAATGTGTTTAGGCTTCCTTGGTCTTTGGAGCTCAAGTTTCCTCATCTGTAATGTGTAACTTTTAATGCTGGTTGGACTCTAGCTCCCTCTAAATTCTCAAATTCTATGACTGTCAAAAGTGAGGTTGCTGGGGGGTGGGGGTGGGGGAAGTAGGGAGGGGGCATCAAATATATGGCGATGGAAAGAGAGCTGACTAGGTGGTGAGCACATAATGCAATACATAGACTATGTAATGTAGAATTGTACACCTGGAAACAATGTAATTGTTACCAACCATTGTCACCCCAATAAATTTAACAATTAAAAAAGAAAATGAAAAAGTTAGGATGCCTTCAATTAAAAGAAAAATAGAACATGCTTTTCTTTTTAATTGATAGCCAAAAGTCAGGGCCCATCAAGAAAAACAAAAGAATTATAGTGATGCTTATAGATCCTTTAGTAGAATTTTCTCCAATTTTTCATGCTTTTCCTGATACTACGTGTAATAATGCATACTGCTTAGAAAATTTATAAAATGAAGAAAAGTAAAAAAAAAAAAAATTAGAAAATTAGATTACTTATAATTTTAGAGTTCAGTACATGGACATGGTAATAATGTTCAAACTGTATAAAGTATAAATTGGAAAATAGAAAAATCTTTCTCTCCCTCCTCTTTTACCACTTCCAAGAGTTAACAGTGGTTAAAACAATTTCTTACATATTTTCAGAAATTGTGTGTATGTGGCTTTATATCTATTATTTGGGTAGACTATAATTTAACTGATCTTCTGTTGATCGCTGTTTCGACTATTTTGTTTTTGCTTTTACAATGCTGAAATGAAAATAGTAGACTCCATTAACCAGAAATCAAGTAGTAAATAACAAGACTGATAAATCTGACTATAACAAAGTCAAAAGACAAGTGAATGTGAAAAAATTGTGAAAAATTGCGGGCTCATAGGCCTTGCTTATATCAGCATTACAGTTTTTAAAATTGCAAAATAACCTCAAAAGTGAGTGTAAAGAGAAACGAATGATTCCCATGGTATTTCAATTAAATGTCATAAGAACTAATCCAAGCTACTTATGAACACAGTACTTTGACTCTATACCCTTTATGTAAAGAAGAAAAAAAATGCAAACTAACCTTGATTCTTCATAACATTTGTAGTTTACATTCTTGTGAAACTATTTTTTGTGTATTTTACAATTGAGCAAGCGAGGTGTAAATGCAGTACAAAATAAAATAGCTTTTATCAACACATGAACTAATGGCTTGCAAAATAGAACTATAGTAATGATCTATGATTTTGTGAATTATTAAATATTTAACTGTATTGTATATTTTAATTTAGATAGCAAATTATTCATATGTAGTTATATAAATAGTCTTTGTAATTTATTTATATTTATTTGGTCATAGCTTAAAGAAAAACTATGATTTTACATTGGATAGCAATCAAAATGAAGATCTTTACAACGATGAGTTCTTTTTAAAAGGAACTCTGTAATTTTCTTTGAGTACTCTCCTCTGATTTTCATTTGGTTTACTTTTCTAATACTTGACGATCCCAAGGCTTTCAGCTCTTTGAGAACTAAAATGTATGATACATGGAATGTAACTTGAGATATTAAAATGAAAGCCTCTTTTTAAAGGATAACAAAAATATTTTTGATTTGTAAATACAAGATTAATTTCTGCGTTGTGTTTGCAGTGCTTTCGCATTTTGATTGGTGTTAGATGACTCTTGTGATCTCTTTTCCTCTGTGCAGGTGTAATGGATAGGTAACAGAGAAGCCCTCTCTTCACTGTCTCAGCAGGGAGGCAGAATGACCGAGTGCTTCCTGCCCCCCACCAGCAGCCCCAGTGAGCACCGCAGGGTGGAGCATGGCAGCGGTCTCACCCGCACCCCCAGCTCTGAGGAGATCAGCCCTACTAAATTTCCTGGATTGTACCGCACTGGTGAGCCCTCGCCTCCTCATGACAGCCTCCATGAGCCTCCAGATATAGTGTCTGATGATGAGAAAGACTATGGGAAGAAAAAAGGAAAATTTAAGAAAAAGGAAAAAAGGAGTAAGTGCCATTTTCTCTATTCTCTAGATAAACTTCTACTCTAATCACATGTACCTGCTGTCTTCTGGAAATAGAGTATGTCCAGTCACAGACGATTGATTTACCATATTTTTTTCTTTATTTTTAAAGTTCTCAATTTTTGTATACTAGAATTATATTTTAGGGTCTTACTTTCACAAATAAGAATGCTAAATTTCCAGAAATGGTAAAGTTTTCTGGTGGAAGTTTCTTAAAGTAGTCATTTAAAATGTATAAAAAGTAGATAATGGAATTTTGCCCTTATAGCATCTTACTTTCTTGACTAGGTTGTATAGACCAGTTGAGGTATACTTTGAAACTGGGAAAAAAATAGTTATTCACGGATGCTGGGATATCTCAGCAGGTTGAGTGCTTGCAACCTTGAGGTCCTGGGGTCAGATCTTGTCCCCAACCTGTGCCAACCTTATTCTGAATTGTGGCGCACCTGGCCGCTGGGATGGCTTGGTGGTGAAGTTTCTTGCCTCCCATGTGGGAGGCCCCCAGTTCGGTTTCCACCCCACATGGCCCCACATCCATTTGTGTAAAATAAAACCATGTCACAACTAATGATGTGTAACTATGGAGACTGCTCTGGGTCCTTCCCCCTTCTCTCACTCACTCTCACCTTCTCTCAAACAATTAAATATTTTTTTAAAAAGTAGTTACCGGTATTCATTTGTTTTAAGCAAATGCCATGATGCATTCATTTGTAGTTTCTGTTTAGTAGGGAGGATGAATTGTTTAAGCATTGGTCTTTATTTAGTATGTTAAAAGCAAATCAAGTGATTATTTCATGATATTGAGTTAATTTATTATTGAAGCATAATGTTTAGATAGAATTGCACAAATTGTGCACAACTTCATGAGTTAAATCACAAAATGAGCATTTCTGTGTAACTGCTACAAGGATCTGGAAATGGAGCATTATGAGCACCTTAGAGATTCCCTTTCATTGCCCCCCTAAAAGGAATCCCCCACCCCTCCCACAGGTAAACTTCTTTCAGTATAGCTTAATCTGTCTGGTTTTGCACTCATGTAAATGGAAATAGATTTCCTTTTGTGTGTAGTTTCCATTGCCTAATATTAATGTTTGTTAGATTCATCCATGTTACTTCATAGGGCAGTAATTTGTTTGTTTTTATTGCTGGATTTTGTTTCATTGCATTAGTACACAAGAAATACTAGAATTTATTTATCCATTGCACTGTTACTTGTCATTTGGGTTGTTTTCAGTTTTTGACTGTCATGAATAGAGCTTCTGTGAACATTGTTGTACATATTTATGCATTCTATTGTGTATATGCCTGGGAGTAGAATTACTGGCTCATAGGCTCTTATTTCAGCATTAGTAGATCCTACAATTTCCCAAAGTAGTATATCAATTTACACTCCCATCAACAGTGTCTGAGAACTCTAGTTACTTTACATCATGGTAGCATACCCTTAAGATATCTGCCATTCTGGTTGGTGTGTGGTTTGTGATATTTTGATGAGAGAAGTACTTATGAAATATCTTTATAATAAAATAGGTAGTAAAGTAGCTGGCTAAATAAAATAGGAGAGTTATAGGTACTTACAAAAACAACAAAGCCAAACTAGGATAACTCTGATAAAATAGGAAGCAGTTGTCAGAGTGTGAAAACCAGGGCTTCTGCTGCAGGGAAGTGGGGCTGCTGGATTTGGCCACTGTTGGAGATGATGGAATTTCCTGCTTCTGTCCTCCATCCAAATGAGGTTTCAGTTTCTGATACAGTCTCCAGAAGGAACTTGACAGCTGGTGACAGAAGAGCAAGGTGTGATAGAGGAATGATTGAAGCATCTAAATAGCAGTGCAATTTGTGTCATAGTTTGAAATTGACTAAAAGAGACCAAATATGAAGCAATCTGAGCTAAATAAAGTTAGAGGACATGATTTAGACGATGAAAGAATGCTCCATTTTATGGAAGAATTTTTTCCATTAGCTGTCTATGTAGAGCCTTTCTTGTATATTTGTAATACTTGGATTGCCAAAATTCCACTTAAGCCCTTTGTAAAACAAACCAGTTTTCATCACTTAACTATTGCAAGGGTAACTGGCTGTCAGCATGTCGCTCTCTTGTGGTCAGATGTCATGCCAACATCTCATTTTAGCTGATGGCCCCCTTCCCCCCCCCACTTTTTTTTTATTTTGCTGGGAGTACCCAGTTGGGATTGGCCATGAAAAGCTAAGTAGCTATAGCTAAAGCCAGGTGGCACTTCTTTTGGTTCTGTTTTTAAAAAGCATATGGACAATTTGACATTAAACTAACATAATTTATATTCCCTGTATTTCTTTGGCAGCTGAAGGCTATGCTGCCTTTCAGGAAGATAGCTCTGGAGATGAAGCTGAAAGTCCTTCCAAATTGAAGAGGTCCAAGGGAATCCATGTTTTCAAGAAGCCCAGCTTTTCTAAAAAGAAAGAGAAAGATTTTAAAATAAAAGAAAAACCTAAAGAGGAAAAACATAAAGAAGAAAAGCACAAAGAAGAAAAACATAAAGAAAAGAAATCAAAAGACTTAACAGCAGCTGATGTTGTTAAACAGTGGAAGGAAAAGAAGAAAAAGAAGAAGCCAGTTCAGGAGCCAGAGGTGCCTCAGATTGATGTTCCCAATCTCAAACCTATTTTTGGAATTCCTTTGGTTGATGCTGTAGAGAGGACCATGATGTATGATGGCATTCGACTGCCGGCAGTTTTCCGTGAATGTGTAGATTATGTAGAGAAGTATGGGATGAAGTGTGAAGGCATCTACAGAGTTTCAGGTATTGGGGACATGCACTTGGTGGTTTGTAAAAATTAACTTCCATTTTTCAAAGGGGGGAAAATATTAATTTGGGAGGAAAATTGTGACATGGATCCTAAGCCTTATTCATTTTCTTGTTCTTCCAGTTGGAACAAAAATCCCTCACAGTGTGTGTGTGTGCTCATGTGCACATGTGTGTGTACACACATGCATGTGTGCACAGTTGATTTTATGATACTCCTTTTCATTAGGATTTACACTTGAGCTTGTAGCAGCCTGGATGAGAAGTGAAGCATATTGTAGTGTCCCTTAACTTGTGTGCACTGAGTCCCTGTTTTATTCTTCTTGCCTGCTTCACTCACTGAGCCAAGGCTCAGTGTTGTGAGGGACTTCAGTAGGAGAAGGCAGGAAATCTGGGTTTAAGGATGCTTCTTAGCCAAGAGATACATTTATTGACACAATCATATAATGTATTTCCTGAGTTATGAAAGGGACATGAAATACTATTTACTGAATGTTTAGGCCCTAAATGTGAATGCTTGTCAGAGCCATGTGCAGCTATTACAGGTATTAGTGAAATTGATTTTCCATTTTTCCTTGTTCTGTGTATATGAAAATTTAAATTTCATGCTTGGCAAGACTATAATTCATATTGGATTCTGAAATCAAGCAAAGTGTATATATATATATACATATATATATATACACACACACATACATATATTATTTAAAGTGAAAAGATTCTGTTTCTTACAAAGCAACGTGACTTTTGTGTTGAAATTCTTGGGATAAAACACCTGTGGCAACATGTGTTACAATTCATTACATTCCCATAATTCAGTTTCTTGGTATGAGAGATTTATTTTACACAATTCACTGTTGGTCACACATATTTTCATGATGAGGTAGTCATATGCATTTAGAATATATTAATATAAAGAAATTTGAATTTATCTTTCCATTTAATTTGTTCATACATGTTTCTAGAACATAGATTTGATATTTAAGTTTTATTGAAAAAAGGCATGCATTTTTGATAATTGGGGAAACCTTTGTGTAACCCCACAGATAACATGTTATCATTTAAGAGTATTTTGTTTAAAATGCTATTATTTT
>PVKE010023167.1:0-24888 GCA_004027555.1 Craseonycteris thonglongyai
CACCTGCCTGGCTCTGTACCAGCTGGACCAGCACTCTGAAGCCTAGTAATACAGACTCGAACAAAAATTGCCTCTGGATGTGGCTGAATTGAAACCCCTACCTGGGAAAGCAGAACATACCCCTGTAAGACGGTCAAGACAGTGTACACACTGACCTGCTGGCCCCCTGCTGACATAGGAATTTGCTATAGTGTCTTAGGCCCACCCTAGCTTATCTCAAACTCCCCCACCCCCCAATGGCCCAGCCTTCTATCAGCTAATCCAGTTCTCTGGAGAGCAAACCTAAGACACAGAAACTGACTGCTTCCCATTACCCTCTCCCAAAACTTGCCCCACCTCAACAGAACCCAACTACTACCTGCTATAAAGTGAGAAGAAAAAGGCAAACTGCAGCTACCCTCTGATGCAAACCTAGGCCATCCCTGATAAACCACGCCCTGGCAAGAACAGACAGAAGGGCCCGGGAAGACTGTAAAACAAAGATGCAGCAGCTAGACTTATCCAACACTGACATTAGAGGCATACCACACCACTGCCCTCCTCACTTCCCAAAGAGAAGGAGCATCAAGGCTAAGAAAACTGGTAAGAAAAAAAAGAAAAAAAAAAAAGCAATCTTTTAGGAAAGCCCCCAGAGGAAAACCATACTCACGCCTAAGGAGAAAGAAACCACATCAATTGCAACAAATACCTCAGGGTGCAAAGCCACTCTGAAAGAAAATGAAAAATCTTCAGAATAGAAACTTACAGATCTGGAAGCACATAAGCTAAGTGAAACAGAATTCAGGGTTGCAATTCTCAAGACACTCAGAGAGGTAAAAAATTGCTGGCAAAGTACCCAGACACAGTTAAATGACCTCAATAACAAAATCTCTTATCAAAATGAATACTTTACCAACAAAATTGAGAAGGTAGAGTGGAACCAAAAAGAACTCTTGGAAATGAAAGGCATTATAGGAGAATTGAGAAATGAATTAACCAGCATAGGAAACAGGGCCGACCAGCTGTAGGAAAGAATTAGTGATATCAAAGACAGAATCATGGAAATGTCACAGAAAGAAGAAAGGGATCTGAGAGTAAAGAGAAATGAAAGATAGCTACAAGAACTATCTGACTCATTAGAAAGAGTAACAGTAGAATAATAGGGGTTTCAGAAGGAAATAAATTGGAATCTTCTCAGAGTCTTTTAAAACAGATAGTAGATGAAAACTTTTCTAATCTATGGAAAGGACTGGAACTCCAAATTCAACAGAAAAACAGGAGTCCTAACTATCTAGACTCCAGCAGATCTTCCCCAAGTCATATTATTCTGAAGATGTCAAGAACCAAAGACAAAGAAAGAATCCTCAGGACCACCAGAAGAAGAAAAATATATATATATAACCTTTAAAGGAAAACCTACTAGGTTGTCATCAGATTTCTCAGCAGAATCTCTATAAGCCAGGAAGTAGTATAACCAAATTTTCAAAATTTTAAAAGTGAGAAATTTTCAGCCAAGAGTTAATTAGCCAGCAAAATTAACCATTAGACATGAAAAAGGTATAAAAACCTCTTCATGTATACAGAAGCTGAGGTAATTCTCTAGCACAAGGCCGCCATTTTAAGAAATACAGAAGAAGGATATTTGACCTGAATCAAGAACTCAAAATAAATGGAGAAAATTTAGGACAACAAAAAAATTAAAAGGAAGAAAAAAATAGAGAAAATGCTCATATATCAATGATTATCCAAAATGTAAATGGACTGAATTCACCAATAGGGAGGCACAGAGTAGCAGATTGGATTAAAGAACAAAAACTAACCTTATGCTGACACAAGGATGAACAGAGACTCAAAGTGAGAAAGTGAAAGAAAAAAAAAAGACTCAAAGCAGATGACATTCAGAGAAAAGCAGGTATAGCCATACTTATATCTGATGAAACATACTTCAGGATCAAAAAGATAGTAAGAGACAAAAATGAGCATTTTATAATGATAAAGGAGACAATACAACAAGAAGACGTGACACTTATTACTATGTTCCCAACCAAGAAGCACCAAAATTTACAAAGCAACTACTAACAGATCTAAAAGGTGAAACTGACAAACATACAATAATAGTAGGGGACCTAAACACACCATTGACAAACAAAAAAATAAATAAGGAAATATCAGCTTTAAATGATATATTACAGCAATTGGACATAGTTGACATTTACAAGATACTTCATCCTACAACATAGGGCAACACACTTTTTTCTGATGCACATGGAACATTGTCATGGATAGACCATCTCCTGGGACACAAAGTTAGCCTCAGCAAATGTAAGAAGATTGAAATCATACCAAGTTTATTCTCTAATCACAAAGTTATTAAATTTCAGATCAACTATATAAAAAAAAACAAGGCAGGAAAACCCACATATACATGGAGATTCAACAACATGTTCTTAAAAAATGACTGGATCAAAGAAGAAGTAAAAGAAGAGATTAGAAAATATACATAGAAATGAATGACAATGAAAACACAACATACCAAAATTACTGGGATGCATCAAAAGCAGTAATAAGAGAAAAATTTTCACTACAGGCATGTCTCAAGAAACAAGAAAAATCACAAATAAACAACCTAACATCACTTCTTAAATAACTAGAAAAAAATGAAAAAATAACACCCAAAATCATCAGAAGAAAGGAAATAATAAAAATTAGAGTGGAAATAAATAAAATAGAGAATAGAAAAACAATGGAAAAAAATTAATGCATTAAAGAGCTGGTTCTTTGAAAAAGTTAATAAAATTCACAGACCACTGGCTAGGCTTACCAAAGGAGAAAGAGCACAGACACAAATAATCCAAATTAGAAATGAAAGAGGAGAAATTACAACTGATACCACAGAAATACAAAGGACCATATAAGAACATTAATGAAGGCCTCTATGCCACCAAAATTTGCAACCTAGAAGAAATGGACAAGTTTTTGGAAACATATAGTATACCTAGACTTGAATCAAGAAGAACTGAATAATCTAAACAGACCAATCAATAGTAAAGAAATTGAAACAATTATCAAAAACCTCCTCAAAGCAAGAATCCAGGACCAGATGTTCTCAGGAATGAGTGTTACCAAGCATTCAAAGAGTAACTAACACCTATCCTCCTCAAACTTTTCCAAAAATGGAAGAAAATGCAATACTTCCAAACTCATTCTATGAGGCCAACATTACCCTAATATCAAAGTTTGGTAAGATCATCACAAAAATAAATAAATAAATAAAAACAATGTTAGATTATTATTGCTAAAGAACACTGATGCAAAAAATTCTGAACAAAATACTAGCAAATAGAATACAACAATGCATTAAAAAGATATAGAGCACAATCAAGTGGGATTCATCCCAGGGGCACAAGGATGGTTCAACATACACAAATCAATCAATGTAATAAACCACATAAGCAAAATGAAATATAAAAACCATATAATTATATCAATTGATGCAGAAAAAGCATTCAACAAGATACAACATCTATTTATGATCAAAACATTTAAGTAAATGGGTATAGAAGGAAAGTACCTTAACGTAATAAAGGCCATATATGACAAACACTCAGCAAATGTCATACTGAATGGGAAAAATGAAACCTGTTTTTTGTTTTGTTTTTAATCAGGAATGATTCGAAATGATAAGATGTCCCCTATCTCCCCTGCCATTCAACATAGTGCTGGAAGTCCTAGCCAGAGCCATCAGGCAGGAGAAATAAATAAAAAGCATCCAGATTGGGAGTGAAGAAGTTAAACTGTCACTTTTTGCAGATGAAATGATCCTTTAATAGATAAAACCTTAAAGACTCCACCAGAAAACTATTAATAATAATAAATGGATGGAGTTTCTGTAAATAAAATCAATGTACAAAAGCTCACAGAATTTTTATATACAAACAACAAAATTTCAGAAAAACAAATAAGAAAATAAATACCTGTTGTGGTCAAAACAAAAAGAAAAAATCACTTAGGAATAAACTTAACAAAGAACATGAAGGACTTATACACAGAAAACTATAAGACACTATTAAAAAAAATTAAAGAAGATACAAATAAGTGGAAAGATATTCCATGTTCATGGATTAGAAGAATTAAACATAGTTAAAATAGCTATATTACCCAAAGCAATATGCTGATTTAATGTCATTCCCATCAAAATCCCACAGACACTCTTTTGAGAAATAGATTTTAAAAAATTATCAGATTCAAATGGAAAAATAAAAGAACCCAAATTGCCAAAGCAATCCTCCAAAAAAAGAGTAAGGCTAGAGGTGTCCGTCATGATCCCTGACTTCAGTCTATACTGCAAAGCATCAATAATCAAAACAGCTTAGTATTGGCAGAAAAATAGATGTATAGACCAACGGAACAGAATCAAAAACACAGAAATAAACCCACAAATATATGAACAGATAATTTTTGACAACAAAGCAAAGAATATACAATGGAGAGAAAAAGTCTCTTTAGTAAATGGTGGTGGGAAAATTGAAAAACCACATGCAAAAAAATGAATCTGGACTGTGAACTGTCACCATATACCAAAATTAACTCAAAGTGGATTAAAGATTTCCACATAAGACCTAAAACAATAAACTGCATTGAAGAAAACATCAATACTAAACCTATAGATCTTGTGTTCAGAGAGGACTTTATGAACTTGACCCCAAAGGCAAGTTAAGTAAAAGCAAAAATAAATGAATGGGACTATATCAAAGTAAAAAACCTCTGCACAGCAAAGAAAACCATCAAAAAAGTAAAAAGAAAACCAACTGAAAGGGAGGAAATATTCTCAAACAATGCCTCTGATAAGGGGCAAATATCTAAAATATGAAAACCTTATACAACTCAATAACAACAAAAAAAAATCCAATTAAAAAATGGGCTGAAGACTTAAACAAACTCTTATTTCATGAAGACGTACAAACAGCCAACAGATATGTGAAAAATGCTCAACATCACTAGCAATTAGTGAAATGCAAATTAAAACCACAATGAGATGTCACCTCATATCTGTTAGAATGGCTATCGTCAACAAGACAAGGAATAATAAATCCTGGAGAGGCTCTGGAGAAAAATGAACCTTCACACACTGCTGGTGGTAATGTAAATTGGCACAACCACTATGGAAGACAGTATGGAGATTCCTCAAAAAAAAATTAGGGATGGAATTACCATATGACCCAGGAATCCGTCTTCTGGGTATCTACCCCAAAACTTGAAAACCCTAATTTGCGAAGATACATGTACTCCAGTGTTCATTGCAGCACTGTTCACGGTGGCCAAGTTGTGGAAACAACCAAAGTGCCCTTTGACAGATGACTAGATAAAGAAGTCACGGAACATTTACACAATGGAATACTACTCAGTGATAAGAAAAGATGAAATACAGCCATTCGTAACGACATGGATGGACCTTGAAACCATTATATTAAGCTAAATAAGACTAAGAGAATCAAGAAACGTATGACCTCACTTATAGGTGGAATATAAAACTGAAAGTAACAAAGAAACAAAAACTCTTGGACACAGTAAATAGTTTAGTGGTTACCTGAGGGTAAGGGGTAGGGGGTTAGGGAGAGGTGGCAGTGGGTGGTGTGTGGAGAGGGCATCAAATATACGGTGATGGAAAAAGAGCTGATTCTGGGAGGTGAGCACATAATGTAATGCATAGATGATGTAATGTAGAATCGTACACCTGGAACCTATGTAATTGTTACCAGCCAATGTCACCCCAATAAATTTAACAATAAACAAATAAGCTGAATATAAAAAATAAATAAAAAGTTCAGAAGGTAGAAAAATACATTAAATAAATATTTAGCAAAAGAAAATTGGTTAATGACTAACACTTTTGAAACAAATTATGTATAATAAATGAAGAAAATATTTTCTTCTTTTCTAAGTTCTTCAGCTGGTTTAATAATTAAAATGACATAAAGCAGGAGAAAGAGATTTCATTTTGTTCATGTGGGAGAGAGCCCCATAAAAATAGGAGACTTAGAGAGGTAACCAAAGTGTAAAGCTGTCATGCCTTTTTATGCAGTAAAATTATACATTTGTGAAAAAATGGCAACTAAAATGAATTTGGACTTGGGGTAGTAGATTGGTAAAAGAGTAACATGCTTTGTTTAAACAGATTTCTCAGCACTGAATTTTCTGTCTCTGATGATAAGTATGCTTCTTACCCTCTGGGAGGGGCTACTTTTCACATGGAAGATTTAATTCCTGCTTTCAGGGATGACAAAGAGGTTCACAATGTTCTTTTGCACTGGCTGTTTCTCAAGTACATTTAATACAAAATAATCAAAATGACAGTGACCTATTTCAGGCAAGCATATATTGTTCCTCTTCACATCATAGTCCAAGTTTACCAAGTGTAGAATCAAAATGTATTTTGTATTGTTGTATCTTTCACACATTCTACTGGATGAATGAAAAAAAGTATGTAAGAAATAAATGGCAAATACTTATTAATGTGGTTCAAATAACCAGAGAAACTAAATAAACTAAGGGTGTTAATTTATAAATTATATGAAAATCAAATTGTTTTTATAATATAATTTTAAATTTTTGTTATTTCTTAAATGTATTTTATTAATTAAATACTTGGCTATTAAAGTTTGTAGATCTTTAAATTCACTGCTAATTTCATAATTATTATGTTCATAAAATATATTAATGAATCTTTCATACTTAGAGTTTTGGTTACCTACACATTATCAATTGTCAATGGGAATGTAATTTTCAGAAAAGGCTAAAAACGAGAGTTGAAAAGTATCAACAGTTAGAATAACTTCACAATTAGAGAAAACAAAACTACTCTGAAAATCATTTGAAAAATAATGAAAATATTTTTCAAAAATCTTTATTTCTCTTAACTCTCCTACAAATGTGACCCACACTGTTTCTACTTTTCTAGCTCTAGAATAAAAAAAATTAAAAAAAAGAAGAAGAAGAAGAAGAAAGAAAGAAAGAAAAAAGAAGGGGCCCAAGTATATGTTGGTAGAGAATCTCTTTCAGGGATTACTTTTATTCTTTTTCTCTGCGGCTTCAAAAATTTTTTAATTCTATTATAACCTCTCTCTATGCTTAAAGCATATGTGCAATCTTAGCTTGTTATAGCTTATATTATTACATTTCTATTTGTTCATAGAAGAAAATATACTTTTTATTAAGTCAGATTTGCCTTAGACAACACAATTTTCTGAGACACTCCATTCTGCCATTATAGATAGATAGATAGATAGATAGATAGATAGATAGATAGATAGATAGATAGATAGATAGATAGATCAGATTTGCCTTAGACAACACACTTTTCTGAGACACTCCATTCTGCCATATATATAGATAGATAGATAGATGATGATAGATAGATAGATAGATAGATAGATAGATAGATAGATAGATAGATAGATATTAATTCAAAGCTTCACAGAATAACTGAATTAAGACATCTTATTCAGCCAAAACCAGGTGAAAATGCATTAATACTGATTACTTTCTTCAATTTTTCTTAATTACTTAAATGCGGTTGCAGAATTGCCGAGTTCAGAGAACCTTCACAATACTCTGCAGTGCAACACCTATAAAGAATGTCTCCAGTGCAGAATCAGAATGTTCCTTTTACTCTTTTTTTTTAACTACTATACTGATAGACAAGTGCCCAATATTACAAACACACACAATAAATATAATTACACAATAGGAAGTCTGTAGGTTATTCCCTGAGTGCCCAGAGTAAAAAAAAGATAGTCTATGGTTAATGGTTTAATTTTTCTAACCCTTATCAGTCCCTATATACAGGGCCTATTGAGGATTCAAAGAAATAGAGGGTATTTCCAAAATGTAAATACACTTTGAGTGATTATAAAGTTAGTGTTTATTAGCATGCATTGTATTTTCAAAATTTTACATAATTTACAGAAAGAATAATCTTTTTTGTCAGTGACTGTTTTCAAATTGATGACCATACTGGTCCAGACATTGCTTGCAATGCAAAGCAATGGAATCACAAGCATCAAGAATCATTTTGTTTGCTTTTTGTGTGCATTCTCCTTCAAAGGCTGCCTTACAGTCAATTCATTGACTGTTGCCAGTATTGTACTATAAACTTTATACTTTTTTGTATCCCCGTTTAAAAAAAACAAAGAACAAAACTGTAGTAGCATGAGGTCTGGCGAACACAGAATACCCTCTGCTTTCACCAGACTTTACCCATTATTTCAAATTGGTTAAACCTGAAAAAGAGGATAAGTTATGAGCTGTAAAAGTGTGTATACATTTTGATGAGGATACCCTGTATATAGGGTATATACACTCTAGAGCATATCTCAATTGGAAATCCAGGCACTTAATTGACTTTTTCACCAGTGACAGAGAGTGAAAGCCAGATGAAGGACTAAATTGACCAATATAATGTATATCTAAACAGGGACATTTCTGAAATTAAAAAGGGGGAAGTTATTTATAATCATACCAGTATACTAGGCATTAACATGGATTGTTCAAGGCAAAATTGGGTAGTTTGATATGCTAGTGAAATAAATGAGTTTCTGGATTGATAGATGTTTGAATATACAACTTTAATCACCAAATCTGTGACTTCTCCCAGGTGTACTAAAGTAAATAAATACTGCTACATATGAAATAATTTTACCGCCTATTTTGTGTGCCTTATGTTTTAAAGTCCTTCAAAGGTTTTCTCTTGTTTTAAATTTATTTTCCAATTATAGTTAACAGACAATATGAGAGGTGGTCAAGAAATTCAAAGAATGAATGAAAATAATTGTAAAATAAAGAAAAAAAGCTATTATATTTTTCTTGTCACCTTTAACCCTAATACACTTTTCAGATCTTTCAAAAGTTTATTTAGGGGAAGCCGGGATGGCTCAGTGGGTTAAGCGCTCGCTTTGCAGTGCCGGGGACCGAGGATCGAATCCTGGCCCTGGCCTGTGTGGACCCATGTGCTGAGCTGGGGAGTGCCCCCAATTCAGTTTTCTCTCTGTCTCTGTATCTCTCTCCTCTCTCTCTCTCTCTCTCTGTCAAAACAATAAATAAATAAATAAATAAATAAATAAATAAATAAATAAAAAGTTTATTTATACTCTTAAATAAGTTTTGTTTCTGCCCTCAAAATATGCTAAAATTGCAGCTTTAACCAGTAAAATTCTACCCTTGAAGCTGTTTATTTATTTATTTATTTTTTCATATTTGGGAACAAATAATAATTAGACAAAGCCAGACCTGGACTATATGAAGGGTGGTTTAATATTTGGAAGCCACAGTCGTGAAGACTAGCAAATCCAATATTGCTCTTGTGCAAGGGCACCATGTTGTACAAAAGCAACAGGTTTTGGTCCATTTTCTTCTTTATTTTTCTCCCTCACAATTTTTTAAGTTGTTTTAGCAGACTGGAACAGCTCTTACCAGGTATTGTGACACCCTTTTTCTTATAATTGACCAGCAGGATATCCTCCATATCACCAAAAACAGCCATGATTTTTCCAGCCTATTAAGACACCTTGAACATCTTAAGAGGTGGTGTGCCCTTTTCATGCCACTGCATGGACTCCTGCTTTGACTCAGGCTCATAATGATGAACCCAAGTTTTATCAACAGTGACAATCTTGTTTAAAATTTCATCTTTGTTGCCTCTGCAGAGTTTCAACAACTGTTGAGATCACTCAATGTCATTTTTGAAGTGTTGTGACCATTCTTGGTACCTATCTCATACTGACTTTTGACATCTTTAGATGGTGCTAATGGAGAATATTCAAAATGGTTATAAATGATACTCCAACCACTTCTACAAGCTGCTTTTTATTTAATCTGGCATCATCCACTTAAAGTTTTTCAACTTTTGTGACATTGTCTGAGGAAGTGACCTCGACCAGGCATCCTAGATGAATATTGACTTTAATTGACTCTCTGCCTTGCTTGAAAAGGCTATGCCATTTGTAAACCATGGATTTCCCAGGGCAACAATCCCTGTAAACCACTAATATCTTTTTCCAAAGTGGTTTAAGATGATTTCCCTTGGTTTTGTGAGGAACTTAATGATGATGCAAAATTAAATTTTATTCATACTTAGGGTTTTCTTCACATTTGATGTGTTCATTTGGTGATATCTGAAAGAATACAGATGCAAGTAGGCTAAAATCTGACACATATACCTAGAAGTCACACAACCAAAATCTGTGCACTAGTACTCCCACCTGTCTGATAAATCCCCCACTCTGTGAATTGCTTGACCAATCTCAGATTATATTAGTTTTAGGTATACAATGTAGTTATTAGATATTTATACATCTTACAAAGTAATCACCATAAGTCTAGTACCCATCTAGCATCATACACAGTTATTACAATATTATTGAATATATTCCCTATGCTGTACTTCACATCTCCATTACTATTTTTATAACTGGCAATATGTACTTAATCTATTTCTCTTTTTTACCCATCTCTTTATCCAATTTGACAACCTTAATTTATTCTCTATACTTATGATTCTCTCCCTGTTTTGTTTGTACATTTATTTTGTTATTTAGATTCCAAACAGAGGTGAGATCATATGGTGTTTGTGTTTCTCAACTTGACTTATTTCACTTAGCATAATACCCTCCCAGGTCCATCTCTGTTGTTGTAAATGGTAATATTTCATTCTCTTTTGTGGTCAAGTATTATTTCATTGTATATATGTTCCACCTAATATTTATCTAATTATTATTGATGTGCACTTGTGTTGCTTCCATATCTTGGTTATTGTAAATAGTGCTGCAGTAAACATTGGGGTGCATATGTCTTTTGAATTTGTTCATCGGATTCTTCAGATAAATACCCAGAAGTGGAATTTATGAGTCATAAGATAATTGTTTTTTTTTTGTTTGTTTGTTTTCAGGAACCTCCATACTATTTTTCTTAGTGGCTGCACCAATTTGCAATCCTACCAACAGTGCACGAGGGTTCCTTTTTCTCTGCATCTTTGCAACATTTGCATGTTGATTTATTGATGATGGTCATTCTGACAGGTGTGAGGTGATATCTTATTATGATATCTGTTGACCATTTTTATAAGACCTATTTGGAAAAATGTGTATTCAGGTTCTCTGCCCATTTTTTAGTCAGAAATTTTTGTGTGCCTTTTGTCTTTAAATTCTTTCAAAGGTTTTTAAAGATAGAAAAGCCCTCAGAGTTTCTCTTATAATTTATACAATATATAAGTTCTTACACAATTCATATTAATCAGCAATTAATGTCATATATATTTTTAATTTTTCATAAGTAACAGAAACTCAGTGACCTCTTCTCAAAGGATATTCATTAAGCATTAATTGCAGTCTTTCTCTTAGTTTGATTTCTAATAAGTATCTTTAAAGCAAACAGAGTGAAAATTAAAATCAAAGTTTAGACCCAATGAATGCAAGTTTCTTTTATCATGTTAACTATTATAAGTCTTTTGTATGAAAGAATATTACTACTTTGAATTTAGGACTAGGAATTTTATGCTACATTAGACATAAAGATGTGTCCAAAATAAACAGTGACCCTTTAATTGATAATTTATTGTATACAGACAATTCTGTAATTTCTACAAAAACAGATACCTGAAAATATGCTTTAAATTAGTTTATAAATTGACCTTTAAATTTAATGTTAATAAAGTAATTTCCTGAGAAATATGTATACTATAAAATAGTAAACTATTTTTTCTAGAGACATGTTTCTTTGAGCCCAGTCACGTCCAAACACATGGCTGAAATGGACAAATGAATAGTCATGCAGCTTTGTTTTTAATCTTCAGTTAGAGGGTAACAGCACTCACTAAGTTCATAATGTACAGGTGGAATAAGATCTCTATTTTTAATACCAAAAGAGCCTGCTGCATGTGATTTTCAGAAAATTAACATTTACCTATCAGCACCCTAGGGCACTCGGCCACTGAAAAAAATTATGAATCAGGGTAGGTAGTTGGGAAAGGAAGGCCCCCTATTAGCAACCTTGCAATCATAGATTTCCCAGGGCCTCGCTGCCAGAGGCTCCTGATAGGGAAAAATGCAGTTTAGAGAGCAGGAAAAAAGCAAGAAAATCAATTATTAGCATGCTTGGTATCAAGGGTATAAATGGTGTTTTACTAGACATTATTAACAGCCACTAACTCTGGCAGTTGAGCCTCAAAACACTTCTCTTTTTTACATTGATGACCGCCCCAGTCTTTGGTTCTAGAAGCATTCATGGAATGACTAGGGATTAGCTATGAGATAATCAGAGAAAGTCAAATTTGGTTCAGTCATGCTTTGTTTCCAGTGGTAAGTAGGTAGTCAGGAAAAAAAATGGAAAAAATGAGTCCTACCAGGTAATATTTTATTCTAATTCTAGGTAAAATTACAATTACTAATTAAACAGTTTGGGAAGAAAAATATAAATGCAAGCACACTTTGCTAGTTTGTTGTTCATGCTACATGAATATATTACCAATAAGCCATTTTTGTTTATTGATAGGGAAAAATGAGTGATTCCAAAGTGGTTGAGTTTTGATGCACTATACTAATCTATACTATACCCACAAACTTCTCAGTGTATCTTTTTCAGATATTTTAGAATGTGTCTTAGTCAAATCACAAAAAAGGGAATGCACAAATCATACAGTAAAAGAAGGGTCAGAACATCCATTTCTAGTTTTTCATTACCTACAATATATTCAAAAAATGTGTTTTGACAAAATATATGGTATTTTAATCTATTTATAGTATACACAATTTATTAACACCATTGGTTACTATAAATGTTAGAAAAATATCTTTAAAAATTCAATTTTATTAGAACTCTTCTAACAAAATTATACTATTTTACAAAAGGAATATGTTTTCCTAACCAATATGACTCTGAAGAAAAATGAGGCAACATAACTGTCTTTTGAGTGCTATCAGATTGCTCAAGTGAGGAGAATAGGGAGACCTGTAAAGCAAAGTAGGTTAGAGTAGGGGAAGTATAAATTAAAATCCTGTAAGGCTTAACAAAAATGAAAGACCACTTTACAAGAAAGTTCAAATCCTGGGGAAGCCGGGATGGCTCAGTGGGTTAAGCGCTCACTTTGCAGCGCTGGGAACCAGGGATCGAATCCCGGCCCCGGCCCATGCGGAACCATATGCTGAACTGGGAGCTCCCCCAGTTTAGTTATCTCTCTGTCTCTGTCTCTGTCTCTGTATCTCTCTCTCTCCCTGTCAAAAATAAATAAATAAATAAAAATATATTTAAAAAAAAGAAAGTTTAAATCTAGTTACATAATATATCATAGGCTGTGAGCCAAGTAGTGAATCAATGAAAACTAGTTATGATCAAGGTGGATAAAGGGATAGAAGATAGATAAGAGTAAATGTTTGATATTGATTTTTACTGAACAGATGAGTGACATTTTCAGTCCAAAATTTTATGAAGAAGAAAAAATATCAGAGATATTAAACACAATCCAATTTTTGGTAGTGTTAATCCTCTTAAAGAGTAGAAATAACCATGAATAAATTATATTTATTGAAAACTTTCAAGCATTTTGAAATAATTTAAAGATGAAATAGTAAAAGTGTTGTCTAAATATTTATTAGAAAAGTTGCTTAACTGTTTTTTTTTTGGGGGGGGTGGGTTGTTTGTTTTATGTGTCTGCAAAAATAAGGGTTGGTAATAGTGGTCCCTTTAAGAATTGTTGTAAGGTAAAATACAAGAACATAAATAAAATTCTCAGGACAGTTCTTTCTTTTGTCTGATTGCTCTGGCTAAAACTTCCAGTACTATCTTGAATAGCAGTGGTGTCATGAGACATCCTTATCATGTTCCTAATTTTAGAAGGAAAATTTTCAGTTTTTTCCCCATTCAGTATATTTGCCAAGGGTTTGTCATTCATGGACTTTATTATGGCTGAACTACTTTCTTTCTATACCCATTTTATTTAGCATTTTGATCACAAATAGATGTAGCTTGTCAAATGATTTTTCTGTATCAATTTATATCATATGGCTTTCATCTTTTGTTTTATCTGGTGTATCACATTAATCAATTTGCTTATGTTGAACCATACTTGTGCCCCTGGGATGAATCCTACTTGATCGTGATACTTAATCTTTTTAATGCAGTTTGTATTCTTTTCCTAGTATTTTGTTTAGGACTTTTACATCAGTGTTCATCAGAGATATTGGTCTATAGTTTTTGTGTATGTGTGTGTTGTCCTTACTGGACTCTGATATTAAGAAAATGTTGACCTTGTAGAACGTGTTGGGAAGTATTACCTCTTCTAAAAATTTTTGGAAGAGTTTGAGGAGAATAGCTCTTTGAATGGCTGGGAAAACTCATTAATGATACCATCACAATTTATTGATTCTTTTTGTGAAAACTAAATATAGTACGACGCAATGTGTTTATTTTTACATTTTTCCTTTTCTTTCTTTCTATCTTTTTTCTTTGTGAAACCTGTAAGAAAGTAGAAAAACAAAACAAAACAGCAACAATAACAACAAAAACAGTTCTGGCCATAATACAGTGTTAAAATATAAAAGTAACATTTGTCTATAAATGCCTTATATTATTTTGTCCAAAGAGATTTTACTAAACACTGATATTTTTACACCGAAAGTTTCTTAAGTAATGACATTAATATTCTTAACCACATGCAATTCATTTTAATCACTGTCAAAAATGACAGCTGGGGAAGCCGGGATGGCTCAGTGGGTTAAGCGCTCACTTTGCAGCCCCAGGGACCGAGGAGTGAATCCTGGTCCCAGCCCATGCAGACCCATATGCTGAACTTGGGAGTGCCCCCAGTTCATTTCTCACTGGGGTGAGACCCCTGCCCAGTTCTTGCCCTGTGCAGCCCCGTGCAGCCCCGCACCCACCTGTGAAATGAAACTATGTGGAAAAACCAATGATGTGCAACTATGGAGACTGTTTGGGCCCTCTCCCTTCTCTCTAGCTCTGTCTCTGCATCTCTCTCTGTCAAAAACAATTAAAAAAAATAACAGCTACCTTTATGTGGTGTATATTTTCTTTGTATAGGAAAACATTTTATTTAGTGGCTTATGACATTAATTATAGGTACCAATATTTTAAAAGAAAAATGTCATAAAGTGTGTCATCTCATTGCTTACCTTCACAATATTTCTGGTTGGCACACAGTTTGATCTTTGTAAAATTAAAGACTCAGTCAGAAAGTCCTAGTGCCCTACAATTTTCTTTGGGAATATATTATCTTTCTCACTTAAGAGAAGACAATATTTCCTTATAATATTTTAGAATTTTCTATACTCAGTGGAAAAGTATGCAGCCCCAATAAAAATTAAAAGACAACATTAGTCAAAATATAAAAAAATAATTATGAAATTACTTTAGAATAATACAGGGGCAAAGAAAAAGTTAAAGAAATTTTGGAAAGAAGAAGTAAGAAAAAGCTCGCTGTTTCAAATAGCAAAATATATGAGTATTTTTGGAAATTGATTATGGGGGCAGAGCTCACACAATTAATTCTTTCTGAGTATAATTACTAACTAGAAATTTTATTTTACAAACATCAACTATGTATTTAAGTATTTTAGAGCCTATGGCTTTAGTGCACCTTTTGCTCACTATCAGTTTACATGATATTTTCCTTGGCCCCACACACTTGTATAAAAATTGAGGCCAATGCAATACAAGTTCTTCATAGGTCTCAACTCATGAAACTCTGTACAATAGAGATGGAAAATATGCTCTGTACTTTACTTTTAACCTCACCCCTGGTACGTGACCTGCAGAAACCAATGTGCACCCCAGTAAACTGGGGATAAATGAGCATGCCTCAGAAGGTTGTTGCAAGCAATAATTATAAGGAAGATAATGATGCAGAGAATTGTTATTGGTCTATATTTTATCATATTAGCTGTGTCTTTCAGATCCCCATTATAAAGGAATACATAAATGTTCCCGTACTTAGCTGCCATGTGAGATCTGATGAACTGAGATCTATATTTCAGTTTTTGTTTTGCAATGCCATGAAATTCTAGTTTGTCTTTAAACTGCCTTGATTTTTTTCTTTCTTTTCCTTTCTTTTTTTTAACCTTTATATCTTCTCTTATAGTCCAACTTATGGTACTTATTCTCTCACAGAAGATGAAACTCCATATCTTCAAAATATTTTGTTTTCGACTTGAAAGTATATTTTCTGTGTCTTTCAGGTTAAAGAAATAAAATGCAGCACATTCTTGAAGTTAAAAGGCATATTTAAATTTTAAATCTGTGAAAACATTGTTTAAAACAACAAAAAACCTGGGAAGTCTTTTTGGGAAGACTTACCACCCAGGTGCATTTCTGTTTTCTTTTTTAACTTCCTGTGCTTTCTAGACTGATCCAATGTCTCTTCTTCGCTACCACAACATGAGTGATATGATAAAATTTATTTCTAAAAGCACTTAAGTGAATTATGTGTGATTATTGTCATTTGGCTATTTGAATCAACTTTGTCTGGGGTCCTACCATGTGCTTTGGAGCCTGAGAATATTAGGACTAATTTAAGAAAAATGTGATACAGAATTATTTGTTAGGGCAAATTTTTCATGTAATTTTTTAATTTTGAAAGGTCTAAAAAAACCATTGTGTTTCTGAAATCACAACCTTAGTCAAATGAACTAAATTTTGTTTTAACTACCCATTGCCGACATTTATCTTATAAATATAATTTATGTTAAGTATTGATATACAGACATTCACCACATTACCATTCTAGGATTTTATTGTATTTTCAAAACATAATGGCAAAATATACACAAATAGTTATTTTAAAAGGTTTTGCAAGGGAAGCCAGAGGGCTCAAGGAGTAAAGTGCTCATTTTGTAGTCCCAGGGTCTGAGGATCGAATCCCAACCCTTGCCTGTGTGGCACCATATGCTGAACTGGGGTGTGCGTTCCATGTGGGAGGCCCCCAGTTCAGCCCTCAGCTTGTGGGGGTGTGCCTCTTATGTGGGAGACCTGCAGCCATGTTCCCCTCCTTCATGGCCCCTTCCCACCTGTGTGGAACAAAACCATGTCAAAAGCTGCATTGCACTCTCCCCCTTCTCTCTCTCTCTCTCTCTCTCTCTCTCTCTCTCTCAAATGCAATAAAATGAATCTCAAAAAAAACACACAAAAACTAACAGATTTTCTTAGCTGGGCCACATATTACCCTCAACCTTCACTGCCTGACATATTCACTTGTAGATTTCTCTTAGGCGCATTTGCCCTTATCTAGTAATGGATAGTCCTAACCTGGTGGCACCAGCCCCTCATTCTCTGATGAAAAAATATTTCCTTCTGCTAAGTAAAAACAGGTATGATCCATATGTTTCTCATGGAAAGTATTAACAATTTAATTGTGTACTCCCAAAATTCATAGTTTGAAGCCATAACCTTCAATATGGTTATATTTATAGACAGGACCTTTAAAAAGGTAATTAACATTGATGATGTTATAAGGTTGGGACCCTAATGTAATAACACTTAGGTCCTTATAAGAAGAGGAAGAAACACAAGGAGTATAGCTGTTTCTCAGTTAAGGAGAGAAGCTTCAGAAGAAACCAATTGTGTCAGCACTTTAATCTGGGACATCTAGCATTTAGAACTATAATAAAATAAATGTATCTTGTTTAAGACACAAATCCATAGTATTTTGTTATAGTAGCCTCAGCTGATCAAATAGTAAGTTATAAACAGACTTTCTAAAAATTTTGTAAGTCATGGGGATGCTAGGATGGCTCAGCGGGTTAAGTGCTTGCTTAGTAGCCCCAGGGTCCAAGGATTGAATCCCAGCCCCAGCCTGTACAGAGCCACATGCTGAATTAGAGTGTGCCCCCAGTTTGGTTCTTATGTAGGCAAGTTTCCCATGTAGGAGGCTTATGGTTCAGCTTCCAGCTTATGAGGGTATGCCCCTGGCCAATTTCCTACACTGTGTGGTGCCTGCCCACCTGTGTGGAATGAAACTAAGTCAAAAACTGATGACATGCAGCTGTGGAGACTGCTCTTGGTATTGTCCCCTTTCTTTTACTCTCTTTGTCTCTGTCTCTCTCTCTGTCAAAAACAATAAAAATAGACCTTTAAAAAATTTTTTTGATAAGTCCCAAAGTCTTAATTTTAAGCACATTATTTTTAACTTCTCAGGATATGAACAGATTTGGTATAATATTTTGGGATATTGTACAACTCTAATATTTTAAAAATATTATCACTGTGATTCAGTATGTGTATATTTTGGTAAATATTTATTGACTGAATTGACTTTAGTGTCAATTATAAAATTTAAAATATATCTTCAATTATATTTCAATTAAATGTAGAACTCAATATTTTGAATATATTTAAAATTTACCTATTTAATTGTCTTTTACTTTGAAAGACAAAATATATTAGTTTTTTAAGAAAATTCTCACTTAAGAGATATCATCAAGATGGTGGCGTGAAAGGAGCTCTTGAAACCTGTCCTGGAAAGAATAACAAATTAAACAACTAAAAGCCAACCAGAGAATCCCTAACAAACACATAGCCTTGGCTGAGGGATCCACTTATCACAAGAAAATTTCTAAAGCTGGAGAAATGGAGGCAAGTGAGAGAGAAAGTAAGGGAGCAGTGTGGAGAATCCCCACAGAGCATGACTTGGAGACCCACCAAGTGAATGACCCAGAAGCTGACCTGAGTCCAGCAGAGGAGAGACTGACTGAGGTGGGATCGTGGAAGCGAGCGTCAAGGTACAGAATGACTCTGGATGGATTGGAGGTCTTGAATGTACAGAGGCAGAGGTGTAGACGCCAGAAGGCGGGGTGGACAGAAAAAGCGGGTGCAGCTGATGGTGGTTATAAGCCCCAGTGGGAGTGTGGGAGGAGCAGGTGTGATGTGGTGAGGGCGGCCAGAGCACAGGGCAGGAGGCCAGCGCAGGGCTCTAGCAGCATCCGGAGAGCAGTGAGGGTGACCGGAGTGAAGATCTGGCTGCCAGCATATGAGTCTGGCAGCCTAAGCTAGGGGCCCACAGAGTATAATACCAGCAACTGGAGCAGGAGGTGGACATTCTGGTGAGTGGAGTGCCAACAGCAGGAGCATGCTGGTGGTAGAAGTACAGAGTGGCCGTCAATGAGGTGGAGCCCCAGTTGGAGCACTGCATTTCTTTAGACACAGAATCTGGCTGCTTCCCCTTGTTCTCTCCCCAAACTTGCCCTCCTCCACCCCCACAGCTCTGCCCAGAACTTGCATTCAATCAGCTGCTGTTGGGAAGCCATCATTACCCTGTGACGCAAACAGACCTGTGCCTTTCTCAACAAACCACACCCTACCCTTCCGATTGAAGCCAGCAGAGGGATCTAGGAAAACTATGAAGCACAAGTGTGGCAGCTTCTTAATGCAGTAAAATCTTGAAGGCATAGAATACCCTTGCCCACCATATCTTCCCAAAAATTAGGTATACAGAGACCAAGGTGACTGAGTCAAAGAGAAGCCCACCTTCTAGGAAGTCTCCCACTGTGAGAAAACAAAATAGCCAAGAGAAAATATTATAAGACACTGTAGCAACACCAGCTAGAAATAAAACAAAGATTTCTTCACATCTACCAAGAAAGACATCCTTATGTTCAAAAGTAGAAATGCTCCAATAGCAATGTGAACAAAGGTGTTCAGAAAGAAAATGAAAAATCTTCAGGAAGGAACTTGAGGATATGGAAACTATGAGCTAAATGACACAGAATTCAAGACAGCAATTCTGAAAACACCCAAAGAGATAGAAGAAAATTGGCAGAGTACACAGAGGGAGCTAAATGATCTCAGAAAGAAAATTGAATCTATAAAGAAGAAGAAAATAGAAATTCTGGGGATAAACAACAGAATAAAAGGAATGAAAAATAAAATAGCTAGCATGGGAAGCAGAGCTGACCAGATGGAGAAAAGAATTAGTGAAACTGAAGACAGAAATTTGGAAATGTCACAGAAGGAAGAAGAGGGAGACCTAAGAGTTAAAAGAAATGAAAGACATCTACAAGAATTATCTGACTCCATTAGAAAGAGGGGAAGCTGGGATGGCTTAGTGGGTTAAGCACTCACTTTGCAGTGCTGGGGACCGAGGATCGAATCCCAGCTCCGGCCCCTTGCGGACCCATGTGCTGAACTGGGAGCTCCCCCAGTTCAGTTCTCTCTCTGTCTCTGTATCTCTCTCTCTCTCTCTCTCTCTCTCTCTCTCTCTGTCAAAAAACAATAAAATAAATAAATAAATAAGTTTAGAAAGAATAACATAAGAATAATAGGTATTCCGGAGGGAGCAGAGGATGAGATGGACACAAAGAATTTGCTCTGACAAATAGTAGCTGAGAACATTCCAAATCTATGGGAAAAACTGGAACCTCAAATTCAAGAAGATAACAGACCTCTAGCTACTCAAATTCTAGCAGACCCTCTCCAAGGCACATTATAATGAAGATTTCAAAGGTCAATGACAAAGAATCCTCAAGGCAGCCAGAAAAAGAAACACCATAACCTAGAAAGGAAAGCCCATCACACTATCATCAGATTTCTCAACAGAAATTCTACAAGCCATAAAGGAGTGGAATAAAGTATTCAAAATATTAAAGGAAAAAATTGCTAGCCAGGAATTATCTACCTAGCAAAGTTATCCTTTAGATATGAAAGAGGAATGAAGAACTTTTCAGACATACAGAAAATGAAGGAGTTCTCCAGCCCAAGCCCAGAATTTCAAGATATAATAAAGAAGTTGATTGAACCTGAAAAAATAAAAGTAAAAATAAATAGCGATTACCTGGAACAACAAAAACATAAAAGGGGGGGAAATAAAGGTATAAATTGCCAAAGAGAATTGAGGTAAGAAACATCCTTAAGAAAAAGTACCACTGCACATAACTTCCTTACACATAATTCCATATGGAACTATGGAGTTGCACATGGAACTTCCTTGCACATAAAGTTCATGGTAACCACTCAAAAACAAACAAACAAAAATTTAGATCTGGGACACATAACAAATAAAAGAGAGAAAGTAGTCATAAACACCATCAAACTAAAATAACCAAAGGGAATAAAAAAGCAAAGAAGCAACTGAAAGAGATACCAGGAAACAAAAGATAAAATGGTTATAGGAAATCCTCATATATCATCTTTATCACCTGTAGCAACAAGGGGCCGTGTATTGAGTGGCCACAGAATTTGGAGGTCAAATATGCATTCACCATGCACACTGAGATGGAGTTGAGGCAGTAAAACACAATTTATTGGAATATTAGGTAAGACAGACAGAGCGGAGTAAGGTAACAGATAAACAGTAAGTCCTCACCACCCAAAGAGTGTTTCCAAGGCATAGGGGAACCAAGACAGTACCTTGGCTTCAGGGTGTCCAGCCAAAGTGCCTGACGGAGAGCTCAGGCAAGGGTTCATTGTGTTATTATTTTTATAGGATTTTATACAATAGGGATTTTACACAATAGTCTTTTATTTATGTGGTATACAGAGTGTTATAGGTTACTATCAACCTACGTGTGGGAAGATGGGGCAAATTTATGGGTTCTATTCATGCATTCCACTGGCAGATCAGCAATCAACCAAGAAGGTTGGCGAGACCATTCTGTGTTCACTCCTGCTGACAGAGAAGTCAACATCTAGGTCCCACCTGGGAAGAACATTCCCAGAATACAACAAGTGGAAGGCACAAAGGGGCATCTAACTCATATATGATTTACTTTACATTACCCTAAATGTAAATGCACTGAACTCACCAATGAAATAACACAGATTAGCAAATTGAACTCGAGAACAAAAACCAACCTTATGCTGCCTGCAAGAGACAGACACCCACAGACTCAAAATAAAAGGATGGAAAAACATATTTCAAAAAAATGTCATCCAGAGAAAAGTGGGTGCAGCCATATTTATATCTGGCAAAACAGACTTCAGTATCAAAAAGATAGTAAGAGACAAATATGGACACTATAATGATACAGGGGACAGTACATCAAGAAGATATGGCACTTATTAATACATATGCCCCCAACCAAGAAAACCCAAAATTTATGAAGTAACTACTAATTGATCTAAAAGGAGAAACTGACAAAAACACAATTATAATAGGGAACTTTAACACCCCATTGATAGCCATGGACAGATCATTCAAACAGAAAATAAATAAGGAAACATCAGCTTTAAATGATACATTATAGAAAGTGGACATAGTTGACATTTACAGGACACTTCATTCTACAACACATGACTACACATTCTTTTCTGGTACACATGGAACATTGTAAAGCATAGACCACCTGCTGAGACACAAAGCTAGCCTCAGCAAATTTAAGAAGATTAAAATCATACCAAGTGTATTCTCCAATCACAAAGTTTGAAATTGGAGATCAACTACAAAAAGAAAGCAGGAAAAACCACATATACATGGAGATTAAACAACGTGTTATTTAAAAATGACTGGATAAAAAAACAAATAAAAGATGAGATTGAAAAATACATAGAAATGAATAAGAATGAAAACACAACTTACCAAAATTAGTGGGTTGTGGCGAAAGCAGTAATAAGAGAGAAATTTATATCACTACAGGCCTATCTCAAGAAACAAGAAAAATCACAAATAACCAACCTAATATCACATCTTAAAGACTTAGAAAAAGAAGAATAAAAATCACGTAAAGCCCGCAGATAGATGGAAATAATAAAAATTAAAGCAGAGCTAAGTGAAATAGAGAATAGCAAAACAATAGAAAACATTAATACACAAAGAGCTGGTTCTTTGAAAAATTTAATAAACTTGACAAACCCCTGACTAGGCTCACAAAGGGGAAAACAGAAAAGACACAAATAATCCAAATTAGAACTGAAAGAGGGAAAATTACAACTGATACCACAGAAATACAAAAAATCATACAAAAACACTATGAAGGCCTATACACCACCAAATTTTTCAATCTAGAAGAAATGGACAAGTTTTTAGAAATATATAGTTCTACCTACAATGAATCAGGAAGAACTGGATAATCTAAACAGACCAAACAACACTAAGGAAATTGAAACCACCATCTAAAACCTCCTCCCAAAAAAAAGTACAGGACCAGATGGTCTCACTAAAGAATTCCACCAGGCATTCAAAAAGGAACTAACATCTATCCTCCGGAATTCTTCCAAAAAGTTGAAGAAGAGGCAATACTTACCAATTCATTCTGAGATCAACATTACCCAAATACCAAAGCCTGGTAAAGACATCACAAAAAAAGAAATCTATACACCACTATCTCTGGTGAACACTGACACAAAAATCCTGAACAAAACACTGGCAAATAAAATGCAACAATGCATTAAAAAGATTATACATCACGATCAAGTGGGATTCACCCCAGGGGCACAAGCAGGATTCAACATGTGTAAATCAATCAATGTGATACACCACACAAACAAAATAAAATGTAAAAACTATATGATTATATCAGTTGATGCAAAAAAATCATTCGACAAGATGCAACAGCCATTTATGATCAAAGCACTTAATGGAATGGATACAGGAGGAAAGACAAGAGTAGTGTTGCTACTATTTTGGATATGCCAAAGAAAAGCCATAAAGTGCTTCATTTAAGTGAAAAGGTAAAAGTTCCCAATTTAATAACAAAAGAAAAAATTACATGTTTTTTGGACCTATTGAAAGAATTAATCTTTTGTCCATGAAATCATGAAAAAGGGAAAAGAAACTCACATTAGTTTTGCTATTGCACCTCAAACTGTAACATTCTAGCTACAGTACATGATAAATGCTTAGTTAATATGAAAAAAGCATTAAATTCATGGGTGGAAGACATGAATGAAAAATGTGTTTTGATTGACGGAAATGTGTTGCGCTAAAAAGCATTGAATCTATATAAAGACTTAACAAGAGACCACATTCACATAATGTTTATTACAGTATATTATTGTAATTGTTCTATTTTATTACTGTTTTTGATAATCTCTTATGGTGCCCAATTTATAAATTAAACTTTATCACAGGTATATATTATAAGAGAATTGCAAAATATATATTGTTCAGTACATTTCCCAAGTTTCAGGCATCAACCAGAGATTTTGGAAATAACCTTTCTTAATAAGAGGTGATTATATGAAACAAAATTTCTATGATCAAGGAGCTTACATTTTACTAAGAGAGGCACAAAATGAATTACATTTTCAGTTCAATAAAATTAATTCATTAATAATAACAAATAAGTACATAAGTGTTAAAATTTTCTAGACTGAAATGGTAGTGTTAAGTGTTTATATCTAAATGAAAGTGCTAATACCTAATATAAAAATTGCTTATTATACTTAGAAGATAATTTGTAAGATAAATATGTGACCTATACACTAAAAATAGGTATTGAATTAATTTCAGTTGCTATTTTGTTGGAAACATATTTATATACTTCTTATGTATTTAATTATCTCATATATTTTTATTCCCAGATCTACTCCACTAATTAGATGATAAATTTTAATATAATTTCAGTAGTACTCAGTATTAGTACTCAGAGGAAAGTAGAATCAGTAAACAAATTCTGACACAATGAAATCCTCAGGGAAAATGTTTAGTAAAAATGGTGATATGCTTCTAATAACCATCTTTGTAATTTAGTAGTGATATGCCCTTTACGGTAACCATTATAAATCATTGAACTATCAAATAATAACTTTACAATACACTTTTGAAAACCACTATATATTCTAAAGAACCATTAATAAATCTTCAGAAAACAGGTTAACCATGTAATTATTCTTATCAAAAGGCTTCACTGGCTTTCTTTTTTCTTTTTCTTTCATTTTTTTAAATATTATTATATTTTATTGTTAAATTTAATGGGGTGA